>OX235272.1:87214720-87316512 GCA_944472155.2 Trichobilharzia szidati
TGAAGTAATTCCTCCATATAACTTTGGTGTGTATGGCATCGAGTCTTATTCTTGATTTATATCCGAATTTGATAATAATTTAAAATAAGCAATACACTTGTATACTTTTGTCAGCATTTTCTTCGTAACATCACAAGTGAGTAGTACTCAAGGTAGATTAATAATAATGACAGTTTATATTTTCTTATAAACGGGTGTTTTCAAGAAATGCAAGCTATTTTTGCAAACAAGATCAGTTATGTTGTAAGTTACAATCGTGAAGTATTATAAATCAATGCTTTTTTATTGGTATAAAGGTATATTTCACAACTGTAATCCAGGTTGCGTCGTTGGTGAAGGCAATGCGCAATTCACGAAGGAATTGTAAGATATGGGACCAATAATGTTTGCAGATCATTTGTCATTGTAAATGGGCAAATATCCACATTCTTCATTCTCATTTAAAAAGTCAAATAGAAGCTGAAATGGTGAGAGACAAAAGAACACAAACAACAACAACGCAAAAGAAAGCAAGTGGAGTACTTAGGGAGTGATTAACATGTATATATACATTTATATTCTGTTTAGTAATTATGGTTATTTTGGTGCACTAACTAACTATTCCCGTGATGCTAACTTTTATATTGTGTGAACTAATATTATTGTCCTGTGTAAAAATGTCTATCATGTAGTTCCAATGATATAAAAATTTATAATTGTAGTTAGTTGTAACTACACGTTTAATGAACTTAAAATATCTATGTTGGGCGGAAAAGTGGGTGTAGGATTCAGATGCAGAAGTGCACTGTCATCTTTGAGCAGTCTGGTGACTGAGGAAATGAACACTGCGAGTGTGTTTGCATCGCGCACATCAGCTGGTAGTCCATTCCAAATGACTGAAAACTTATTTAAGAAGAAATTATACAGCATGTAAGTCTGACAATGCTCTATAGCAGCTAGGTTGTGATGATTTCTAAGACTGTAACTGATGACAGCGGTAGGTTTAATTATTGGCTCGGAGGAGTGCACGGGCAGATTAGTTAGCTTGTAGTAACAAATCAGGTTTAGCTTAAGACGTCTTTTCCAGAGTGGTTCTAAACTTAGTCTGTCGCAACGTTCATAGTATTGGAGACCACTTTCTAAACCAAGAATTCTTAAGGTGAATTGCCGTTACACTCCCTCTAATTTAAGATTTTCATTCTGTTGCAGTCCGCTAAGAATAAACGGGCAGTATTCTAGAATAGGTCAGACACATACTTTATATAATAAAACCCTAGTTTCACAACAAAAGAAATTGCGAGTCATGCACCCTAGGAGCCTTCGTGTTTTACATCTGGCATAATCAGTTTGTTCAGAGAACGTTAAGTTACTAGAGTATTTGATACCGAGATCTACGACTGAGTTGAGCTTGGCTAGTTTACGCCCATTTATTTCAAGATTCAGGTCAAGGTTACTGTTTCCGATACAAATCCAGCCGCATTTTTTAATGTTGAACCATGTTGCGAGACCACTTAGTTCAAGATGTATTTTATTTACCATATCACTTAGTTCATGAGCGTAGCAGGAGTAAACGACTTCGAGGTCGTCAGCATATAGGAATGATTTACCTGAGGTGAAGCAGTTGCAAATGCTGTTAATGTATACTGTAAATAAAATATGTTTATTAGTCTGGAATATATGTATTTCAGGATGTGGTGATTCAAGTTAACCTGTTCTCTTAGATGATATTACAGCTGACTGGCTAGTTTAGCTGATCGAATGATTCGATAAAGTTTTGGTGAAGTTATGTGCGCTGATGAGTTAATTTACTGGACTTAAGTTTTTGACTACCATGCATGTGGTCGCAGTTTCAATGCCTGGCCGACGCACTTCTAAACCTCTTTAAACCTGTAGTAGGACTGATAAAGAAGGGAGGTTGGGCACGAGGTTAGGAAACCTAGCCCGTAATGATGTAACCACTGCTACTGAAACTTCAAACCTCTAGCTTGAAGGCCTTTGTTTCCCTCGGGACGTAAAGGAATTATGCTGAATTACGTTGTGTCTTCAAAACCACCCCTATTTTGCTTTCGGGAATGAAAGATAAACTGCCTAATTTCGCCTCTTCTATGTGTATTTACCAATTTGACTGTTCCTTTGGAGCAAGTTACATAGGCCGTACAATCAGGCGAGTTTCTCGTCGGATTTCCGAACATCACCGTGCATAGTGGTTAAGTAAAGGACAAACAAAATCCATTCGTAGCTCTATTCTATCTCATCTTGTGGATACAGAAATCAAAACTGATGTCAACGAGGAGGCTTTCAAAGTCATCTACCTCACACCAAACAACTAATCTTAACTTCGCCTTAAGAGTTCGTCTACTGCATATTGTCGTTGGGATCTACATTAAGAAACCTGACTTGTGTATCCAAAAGAAGCTGGTTCTAATGATCTTCAATTTGTTGTGAATATTTCCTTTATTTTAGTTGATATCATTTGACGTATCTTCTTTATTCACCAATGTACCTCTCATGGAAACAGTGGACTTTATATGTGAAGAACTCAAAAGACGAAACATCGAGATTGGCATTCCTATAGCTTTCATGAAGGAGCTTCTCTTGAAATGTACAATGAATGTCCACTTTTTATTTAATAAGGAACTGTATAGACAAATCGACGGTGTGGCAATGGGGTCGCCACTAGGACCCATTCTAGCCGACATTTTCCTGGCGAAACTAGAAAATGGGCCTTTGAAAGATGTTATTAATGAACTCGAATTTTATTGTCGATACATGGATGATACTTTTTTGATTATGAAGAACGAAAATGAGGCAAAGGACATCCTGGATAAATTTAATGAGGTACATCCTGCAATAAATTTTACTATTGAGAAAGAAAAAGACTCTAGTATTTCATTTCTAGACGTCCTTATGACCAGAAAAGAGGATGGCACAATACGAAGAAATGTTTATAGAAAACCTACATCAACCGGCCAGTACACACATTTTCTCAGCTTTGTGCCCTTGAAATACAAACGCAATCTAATAAAGTGCCTGGTCCACAGAGCAAGAGAGATTTGCTCGGATGAATGTCTTGACGAGGAGCTCAACAATATTAAACGTTTGCTAAGTGAGAATGGTTATCCGGAAAAGTTTATTGATAAGAATATGAATCTAAAACCAAAACAATCCAAGGTACCAACAGTTCCAAAGAAATCCTTGTTCTTGCAGATGCAGTTCCTAGGAGACAACACAAGTGAAATACTAACACATCGCCTCAGAAATGCGGTAAAAAGAACATTCCCTGCTGCTCAATTGCGCTGTATCTTCAAAACCACTCCTCTTCTGCGTTCGGGAATAAAAGACAAACTGCTTAATTTCGCCTCTTCCATGTGTATCTACCAATTTAACTGCTCCTGTGGAGCCAGTTACATAGGCCGTACAATTAGGCGTGTTTCTCGTCGAATTTCCGAACATCACCCTGCCTGGTTAAGCAAAGGTCAAACAAAATCTATTCGCAGTGCTATTCTGGCGCATCTTGTGGAGACAGAACACAAGATTGACGTTAATCATGCTTTCAGGGTCATTTACCGCATACCTATGAATCTCAATTTCGCTTTAAGAGTTCGACTTCTAAATATTGCTGAGGCTGTGGGGATTCATATTAATAAGCCTAATTTATGCACCCAGAAGAAGTTAGTCCAGTCATTACCATTACCTTGGCCATCCAGGTTTGAATAATCCAGAATTTTGTAAAATTTCCCTAATTTTAGTTGATATTCTATCCGCTGTTATATCTTTATTATTATTATAATTTAAGCATCATTAATGAACTGCAATAGCATTGATCATACTTTACAAATCGATATTATTTGAAAAAACGCTAATATTGTTAATAACTACTAATTTAAAATATTCTGTGTATAAAAACATATATATAATTGTAGAGCCTGGAAGAGGAATTTATCGAAAAGAATATTCTTTGCTCGATTATTTTGTTTTTATAGATATTCTATTCGTTACTATATCTTTATTATTACTATAATTTACGCATCTTTAGTGAACCGTAATTCCGTTGATCTTACTTTATAAATCGATGTTATTTGAAAAACACCGATATTGTTACTGACGATCATTGTAGAATATTCTATGTAAATAAAAATATATTCTTTGTCTATTTATCAAGCAGCTATGATACCCCAAATAGGTTAGCTTGATGTACACGCCTTTCTTAGGGGTGAGTTGGAGAATGGGTCGTGGTGTTGTGTCTACTTTATATCTCCTGATGAACTTGTCTGGATAATTGTTATCAACCAGAGTTTGTGTCAACTTTCTTTCTTCTTCATCAAGTGTGTCTTCAGTGCATATTCGTTGGATTCTACTGAAGAGGGGTCTTTTGTACCGAACAGGGCAGTAAGTGTGGTAATTAAGATACTGTCCTGTCGAGGTAGTTTTCCTATAAATAGATTGTTTTATTGATCCATCAAGCCGTCGACTAAGCAATATGTCTAAGAAAGATAAACAGTTATCTTCCTTTTCTACAGATGGAAGTGATATACTATTCTGAACTTGATTCATCAGGAGATATAAAGTAGTCAGAACACCAAGACCCGTTCTCCGACTCGCCCGTAAGAAAGACGTGTACATCAAGCTACCTTATACGGGGCATCATAGCAGTTTGATAGCTAGACAAAGACTGAACGCTGCTATTAAAAAGACTTTTTATGCAGCTAATATCATAATAACTGATAAAGATATAAATGAATAATTGTAGAGCCAGAAGAGGAAATTATCGAAAAGGATATTCTTTGCTAAATTTTTTGTTTTTTTTCTAGATTTCTCAGTGAAAATTTTCACTATAATAATAGAAAGAGGTTTCGACCCATTCCGAAATCCATTACAAGTGGTTACTTTCCAGTACCATTCTTCATATTGTGCATTTTGCCTGGAGCGAACCTGAACTTGACATAAATATATACATGATTAAATGAAGGTGAAAATTGGAGTTAATAGAGGGACTGACAACAATTTGTCATCAATGAAACTTAGACTTTCTTCCTATCTCCTATCAAGATTAGTGTGTGAATCCGTAGCGGCAAATAATTCTCTAAAATTATTAGTCTACACCTTCTGTCATTCAACATTAGGATGCTAACATTCAATGTTTAAGCTAAAAGTACGCAGTCAACCATTCACGCCACTCGGTACACTGTCGTGTTATGTTCCGTTGTTTCAGCAGGCAGATATCCCTGTCCTAGCTTTTTGATTATGAAATATTTTTCGTTGTTTTGATTTGCACTTGGTCTAGGTGTTACAAGTACTTTTAGAGCTGGATGAAAAACACTCGCATTTACATATAGCGTGTCTTGCATAACCGCCAACATGTGGAGTCTGGAGCAGTTTGACTGCACAGTTTTTTGTTAAATGTTAAAAATGGAAAGACTGTGCAAAACTTTTGTTTAAAACGACTCATAACTTTGGATCACAATTCAAAATACAGCGTGCTGTTTTTTTTCACTTCAACTTCTCACTGGTCTATACTGTCTACTTGCTTCACTATAAACCGTGTTGTATCCTTTGGATTTTTCTGGAACCTCTCATTCTCATCCGAAGACTATTCTACAACCGGTGCACAGCTCCTTATAGTGAACGCTTCTGTGGATTATATTAATAATTTATAGCCGCGGACTTTAATTATATCATTAAGTAACCACTAATTTCTATCCAATATCGTTTTTACGACCTAGTGTAGACCAATTTGATTTCTTTGTGCTCACTTATTGGTAGTGACGTAAAGGTTTCTGGTCTTCAGTAAACTTCTGAGTATTTCGTCCTACCACTCGACTGTAGTAGCTCTGGTTGACTCCTAAATCAGTGATGCTGGGGTTGATTATATGTGGTGTGTTAAGAACATGCTTCCACTGTGAATGGAGTTGATCCTTCCACCCGTTTACTATATTTTTATAATATACTGTTATAATGTTCCTTCATTAGCTTGGATTTTCACTCTGATTTATTGTATTGTTACCGAACTCGCTATTAAGTCCCCTATAGAAATCCTTAATCTCTCAAACTGGTGAGCCCGTGAATGAAACTCACTTCCTAAACTTGTGAGCTGGAGAATGAACTTCACTATATTTCTGTTAGTTCTTTCCATCCGGTACATGTTCACTTGATGTATTTTCGCATAAACCATTTTTGTATGGTTAACCAGTCACTCAAACTGAACAAACCGGCCTTACCATTTACTTCGTGTCATTTTTGCTAAATAATGCAGGATCATGATTTGCTGAACATGGACATAAGGTAACTGATCCACGTCCGCAAATCCTAGCAGTTGTACAAGCTCTGCCCTGGGAACTAAACAAGTGCGTTACCCTACATATTTTCACTGCATGTGTAAGGAATCCCTATTAGACGCTTACGGCAGCAGTCCTAAAGAGAAATAATCTCTTGGATAGCCAACAACTTAACAAGCTCTTCTGCAATTTCGATGTAGCTGACAGTTCTGCTGGACACATGCTTTCTCGAGGGTATCGCAGTAAATAGTCCCCTAAAACTACAGCCTACCTTACTCATCGCTCAACATTGGACACTGATCTTCACTGCCTTATTCACCTTGTCAAGATAAAGATTTGCGGTCAGGTACCCACGCCATTCGGTACCCTGTCGTTCTGCACTCGTTAATCGTTCGTTATACCTAGGTAGTTAAGCAATCGTCATCACACTACCATTATGATCCCGAAATATATCACGTATTTTGGACGATCAGTTTGATGTTTTTACTTGTCTTCGGTCTTAGCAGAATAAATACTAAAGATCTTGGGGTATAAGAACTCGCGTTTGCATGAAACGTGCCTCATGAAAACGTCAATACCCCTTATCTCTTATGTTTCTGAGCTGATAATTAATCTGGCTAACATGCAAACGATTCCAGTGAGTTCGTCCCATTTAATATTTGTTCTTTTGTCATCTTTATTATATTTTAACAGACTTTTTTAACTCCATGTGACTGTACATTTAAGCTTATTCATATCCGACGAACTAGCGCTCCCATCCTGCACCCGCTGTTTTGACCAGACAGTGCAAAATAGGCTTCTGTACAGTGAGGCCGATTTCTATAAACAAGGAGTCACGGAGAAACGTTCGCAATTCCTGGCACTTTTACGTGCTCTGCCGTGGGAGTCAAGCACTTGCGTTACCACGTACACGTTTACCCAGGAGGCAGGTACTCAGATAGGCTTAAAGCAACCATCGTAATAAAATAGTTCTTCAGATTGATAGCGTCTTGACGAACGCTTCACTGATGTCGAGTTAGGGGGTAATTTGGCAATACACATGCTTTCATGAACGTAAGAAGTTGTCATCCATCGAAAATTTGACGAGGGACTCTTCAGAGAGTTGTTGCTATCTAAGTTGCCACGGCCAGTGTAGACTGTGTTTGTGACACTTCAAGGGGTTGTCATCGATGATTTAACTCCTCCAGCCGATAGAATTGTGGAAATATCATGGCGTCAAGTCATTGAGGCAAATAAAGGTTCTTTATGTAGTAACTGAGAAACGACAGGGTTGTGTAACTCTTACACGACTTCTTAAGCCACACAGTCCCCGTATTTCCTACAACCGGTGACGCTATTCACATCATTGCAGCAACTCACGTGGTCGCTTGAATTCTAACCCACGTTTATCTAAGGATAGGCACTGGTGTTAGAGTCATAATACCAGGAAGCTAAGTGTTGCCAAACACTCTGCAATTCTAGCAAGGATTCAAACACTATGGAAAGCTACCCTGCTCACACGCGCTAGAGACAGTCACAGCCGGTGACAATAACTGCCTACTTTACAATAGACATGTGTTTGGTGGAACCCAGGACTTGGTAGACATGGATGACGAAGTCAGCGTACTTCGTGTCACAGAGGCTTATCGTCAGGAGAAAATTACCTTCAACTCACAAGCTACAAATTGATAATTTAGGAGGAGATTTGTCCACTTGAACGTAGGTTAAAACAAATCTATTCAGTGAATTTATCTTCTTGCGGAATTTAATGCACCCATCGTAGAAACGGGTCTCCTTAACTATAATGACCCAGTTATAGATATCCGCAGCCAACTGATAGTTGCTAATGTGATGCAAAAATGAATCGACCATTCCTCTGAATCTCAGATATTTCGCCCTCAAGAGTCACTCTGTTTACCTGTGCTGACGGGATCAGATTTCAGAGAGTTGGGTTTTCAAGGAACAAAAGCGCGGTTGTGCGTTGTAGTGTGATTATGTATCTCTGTACTCTCCTCGTAATATCGCTAAAAAGTGCATTCCTGAACAGCGTTAAGAGTTATATTCTCCTTTTCCTAGTAAGGGTAGTGTTAAGAGCAATGTGGCCACCATATTACATGTGCCGGGCTAATCAACACAGTTCAAACCAAATAGAAAGCAGAATCACGTCAGATGCAGCTACCTAGATCAAACGAAACAAATCAGCCAAACTCAAATCAACTAGACGGCGCAAATGTCCTCAAGGTAAAGCTGGAGGCGCCACTTCAAACAGGGGATATGCCATATCAACGCCCGGGCTAGACAGTCAGCAGGTAGTTTGGTCAAATTTCTGGAATAGCAAAGTAGATGACTACACAACAACAGTGAGTGTTATTTCTAGTTGAAGCCGATTGGAAATGAGCCTGGAGTCGTTCAAAGTGTAAATATCTGTTTTCCCATAGTACCGCTAGTGTCGATTAAAGTTATCACCAACGTAGGTTAGAGTTTGTCACTGTCTAGAAAAGACCAGTAATTGATCCTTCTTTTCAGTGGATTGTCACCAAACACATGAAAATATAATACCCAGTCCCAAGTGATTTCTCTTGCGTAACCAGCAAAGTTATGTATCACACCATAACGGCATGACAATCTCTGGCCTTCAGAGCACGGCCACTTGTTCCTGATCACCTACCACTGGCGCGAACAAATTACACCATTTGCCCACTCTTCGGATTATTCGTCCGTTCAGTAGCCCATTGTCATTGCCACTTGTTATGGCGATGAGAAGACATAGCAACGACCGGTGATCAACCAGTGATTACCGAAGAGTGATTGCTAAAACTATATGAGGCTGCCATCTACTGCCACATATACACGAATCCACAGAAACATTATCTGACGCTACTACTTCTTGGAAAGTAGACTTAGCTAAGGTGTATAATCAAATTTCAAATGGCAACAGAAGACATTCCGTTTAAACTTTCCGAATTATTGTGCATTGCATTCGAGCTCTAGAATACAGCACGAACACTTCGATGCCTCATTAACAAAGTATTCCGCGGCCTCCACTTTGTATACTTATACTTAGGTGACTGCCTCATCGCAAGTTCAAATAAGGAAACTAACCTTCGACACTTAGACTCGACATTTGATAAGTTACACCGATATTTTGTTAACACAAAAACCTCAGATAGGATTGGAGTTAATGGGCTTTCTTGGTCACACCATTGACTAAAAGGGTATTCGCCCACTAACCAGTAAAGTTGAGTCGATTCCAGACTTTTGGGAGCCAATGAGTGAAGTATATTCAGACTTCTAACGGCCTGGTAAGCAATTACCGATGGTCCATTCCTAACTGTGCGTCTGTGATTAGGCCACTGACATACCTTCTTCGAGAGGATAATAAACACGTCGATCTTGATGTTTCCACTAAGAATGCTTTCATTCAAGTAAAAACGCCCCCGATGACGCTACCTTGCTCATGTATCAGGACCCAGTGGCTCCATAAAGTGTCTGAATTGATGCATCTGATACTGCGATCGCTGCAGGTCTACAACCACTGACCAAGAATCAATGTCAACCACTTGCCTTTTTCTCAAGGCAGCTACAAACAGCACAAAAAGAATTATAACATATTCTTCAGAGAACTTCCATCTATGGATTGTGGCATACTCAACTTTTTAAATTCGGTGAAGGGTAGTGAATAATTAATTACCAAAGGTCACAAACGTCTTACGCATTGTCTTAATTCTAGGCAAGTATTCACCAAGGGTATTACACCAGCTGGATTACATTTCACAGTTGACATCGTATATCCATCAGGTCTTCGAAGTTGACAATACCGTGGCATATGCCTCATGCCGCACCTGTTCCTGCATCCAAATAAGCAGCATAGACATTGTGAAACTAGATCGTCTTCAAAAAGAGGATACAAAGCTTCAAAACCAGATGTCACCGACAACTGTGTAGTTGGCCGCTTAGGCTTAGGTAAGTACATCATCTTTTGTGACATTTCTAGTGCTCCGCCCCCTACTGTACCTAAAATTTATCTCCGTAACCCATTCAATATGTCACACAGCTTGCTCGCTCAGGAATCCAAACTATTGTTAAGCTCATCAGTAGTCAATTTTGCTGGTGTTGTATAAGAAATATAATCTCATTTTTTATACATGAGGGATGCTAGTTTACAGGCATCATCAATATGGTAAATTACATACACGATTAGTAAGCATATTTAATAATAATGATAATGCAATAAAGTACGTATTTATTCCTATCTATGTATGACACACCAGTTGTACAGGCATAACAATAAACCAAATTTATATAATTTAAATAATACTTATCCATGACTTCATCACAATCTCGAGGAAGTGGCGGCGCAGCCTACTGGACACAAAAGCAAGAAGAGGAGCAGACGTTGGCTCAGACCACTACCTCGTACAAGGAACAATCCAACTCAAATTAAAGGCTTTCAGAGAAACAGGAGCTGCAGATAGACCACAAGCCAAGTTCAACACTCAAAAACTAAAGGACCAGGATACAAAGGATATCTTTACTGCAAGTATAAAGGACAAAGCCGAGACACAAATCAACACTGGTGAAGAGGTCAGCGTCGAAAAACACTGGAACAACCTGAAAACAGTATGGAGCGAAACCTGCATGGAAGTTCTGGGCAGAAAGAAGAGACAGGACAAACCGTGGCTCACTACGGACACTTGGAGGCTAATAGAGGAGAGAAGGATGGTGAAACAAAAAATTCTGCAGTGCACCGACGAGCAACAGAAACAGGAGTTGAATGTAAGCTACAATACACTGAACAAAGGAGTAAAGAAGAGTGCCAGAGAAGACAAAAGAAAGTATTATGAAGCCATGGCCAATGAAGCAGAACAAGCTGCAGGCTTAGGAGACCTCGCAACACTTCACCAAACAACTAGGTACCTTTCAGGCAAAAATTCGTCACAAATTAAGCCAGTGAAGGATGAAAATGGAAAGTCAATCACCAAAGAAGTGGAGCAAAGGAAACACTGGGCTGAACACTTCAAAAGACTACTAAACCGACCGCCACCTACAACGCGCCCAACAATACCAACAACGGAAGCAGAATTACCAGTGAACATCAACCCCCCGACGAAATCAGAAGTCCTGAAGGCAATCAAGATGCTGAAAGCTGGGAAAGCAGCAGGACCAGATGGAATCCCAGCAGATGCATTGAAAGTCGACCCAGAGACAACAGCAGACCTGATGACGCCACTACTTGAGAAAGTGTGGAAAGAAGGCAAAGTACCCGAGGATTGGAAGAAAGGATACCTATTCAAACTACCAAAGAAAGGAGACTTAAGTCAATGCAAGAACTGGCGCGGAATTATGCTCCTTTCCATCCCAAGCAAAATACTAAGCCGCATCATCCTGGAAAGGATCAAACAAGCCTTGGATGAAAAACTTCGACCAGAACAAGCTGGATTCAGGAGTAACAAGTCATGTATTGATCAAATCGCCACACTACGGATCATCATTGAACAAAGTTTGGAATGGCAGTCACCTCTCTATCTCAACTTCATCGACTTTGAAAAGGCCTTCGACAGCGTCGATCGAGAGGTGATTTGGCAACTACTTCGCTACTACGGGGTGCCGCCGACAATTATACATCTCATCCAACAGTTGTATGACAACGCTGCATGCCAAGTAATCCACAACGGGAAGCTCACGGAATCCTTCGAAGTGAAGACAGGAGTAAGACAGGGTTGCCTACTATCGCCAATGATTTTCCTGATTGCAGTAGACTGGATAATGCGACAAACAGCGGGCAATGAGGAAACAGGCATAAAATGGACTCACACAAAGAACTTGGAGGATCTGGACTTCGCCGATGATATATGCCTGATTTCCCACAAACTGGAAGATATGCAAGTGAAAAGTAACAAGTTGGCAGAAGAAGCATCAAAGATAGGACTCCAGGTGAACATAGAAAAAACAGAGGTGATGAAGATCCCTGGCCAACACCAACAACAACAACAGACAGCAATCAGCATAAATGGAAAAAACCTGAAAGAAACTACCTCCTTTACCTACTTGGGAAGCATTGTTTCAACTACAGGCGGAACTGACGAGGATATCAAAGCAAGGATCGGGAAAGCAAGACAACCTTTCATTACTCTGAAGTCTGTGTGGAGGACAACATCATTCAGCGTCAAAAATAAGATCGGGATTTTCAACTCCAATGTGAAGTCAGTACTACTATACGGATCAGAGACTTGGCGTGTCACAAAGAGCACCTCAAACAAGCTACAGACCTTCATTAACAGATGTCTTCGCTCAATACTCAAGATCAGATGGCCGGAAAGGATCAGCAACAAAGATCTCTGGGAGCGAACCAACCAGGAACCCATTGTGAAACAAATAGGCAGGAAGAAATGGAGATGGATTGGCTGGCCACACTCTGAGGAAACCAGCAAGTGACATCACTAGACAAGCCATTGCTCGAGTGGAACCCGAAATGGAAGCGGCGAGTTGGTCGTCCAAGGGTGACCTGGAGGAGATCATGTGAAGAGGAGATGAAAGCATGTGGGCAGACCTGGAGCCAGGTGAAAACTCTAGCAGAGAATCGAACGCAATGGAGACGCATGGCTGAAGCCCTATGTTCCTCTAGGAACTAAAGGAAATAATAATAATAATGCCTGTACAATTGGTGTGTCCTACGCAGGTAGGAAAAATATGTATTTTATTGAATAATTATTATTAAATATGCTTACTAATCGTATATGTAATTTATCATATTGATGATGCCTGTAAATTGGCCTCCGTCATGTACAAAATGAGAATATATTATTATTATTAAAGTTTAAATAGGAGGGGCCCTGTGACGTTACGCTGAATTACACGAGAAGTGATTGGACTAGGTTTGACAGCCACAGACCCAAGTTTAACTATCTGGCACCTGATGTTAAGGAAAGATTTAAGACATCCCGATAGTGGGTCACGTATTCCTAACGACTTTGGCTTATGCATTAGCAGAAAATGGTCAACGCGGTTAAATGCTTCAGAAATGTCAAAGTGGATGACAAGTACTAGTTGTCGTCTGTCACGACAACTGGTCTGAAAATTAAAAAAGTCGAAGTGGCATGTTAGATATGATATGGATTTCAGGAATCCGTGTTGGTTCAGACTTACACTATTGCAGCTAAGCATATGCTTGAGTATGTTATCTTTAAAACATCCTATAGATTTCAATTCGAGTTCTGCTCGGGAGTCTGGCTGACGCGTGATGCCACTCAGTGGTCTCCTCAGTTTATTTTCAAATCATCTCCATTCCCTCCTGCTTATTGGTTGTGAAGTGCTCTGTTAGGCGGCGTGATTGTTTGACCTATTCTGGCGGATTGGCTATGTAACCAACAGTATTGAACGAAGGTGGGTGTTTATGAAAGTATTTAGACTGTTGTAAATAATTATAGAGATACGCGCCAAGCTCCTGAACCATATGGATTCACCTAACTGAGTGATAGTGATGCTAACAGTTTGGGCAATCTTTCTTTTACATTGTCTTAGGTCTCTACACTGATTTCAGAGAGGTGAGTGCCTGCCACAACTCCCCGATCCTCACTTTGAAGTCTTCATTCAGGTCACCTATATTCTGTACGATTCTCGTTGGGGGGAGGTAGCTGGACCATATGACTTTCCCCAATCTTTCTTGGTTGTTGGCGACTGACGCCTGTTTTTTGATAGGTATCTTCATCACCAGAAGTCTCTTCGCTTTCTCTCCTGACAATTTGTTGGCTTTCATTTGTTAATCTTCTGGTCTGAGTGAAGTGATACACACATTATCGGCAAAATCCGAATCTCTGGCGGTCATTTTGTCTAACCAGTGTGTGTAAGCCTTCTGACTCAGGACACTCTGCCACTGGAACCAGCCGGTCCTGTCCTCATTTCAAACATTTTCGTGAACTAACCTTCATCAACTTTTTGGCGCGTAGCATTTTTAAATGGTTTACGAATGTTTGCGGCACCGAACTGGTAGTACCGAGGCAGTTGTCCAGTTATTTCACAGACGGTGCCGCTCAGCACTTTAGAAAATCGATGAAATCGAGTTACAGAAATGACTACAACTGTGGTCTTCACTGTGTGATGATGCGTAGTATTATGATGACTATAGTATTATAGTATGGTGGTAGGTCTACTCATAATTTACTTTTCCTAAATCCCGCCTGTTCCTTTCAGTTCAAAGTTTATCTTGATCTTTCCACGATGATGCGACCTAATGTTTTATACGGGTTGAATGGAAGCATGATGCCACTCCAAACCTTGCATAATCATAGTTGAACAGTTCCTACTACAGGAACGTTGTACTTTGAACGCTCAGGTTATTCACTTGGTGACAGGACGGTGAGACCAGTAGCTACATTAGAACTGTGGTACATTCATTTGAAAGTCTTCTTGTCCATACCGAACGATAGTGGGTATCTGACTAAGCTTCCCCACATTCACCTGTCCGCCAGTGTGCCCACTAAAGATACTTTCAGTGACCACTTTTGTCTTCTTACTCTCAACAAACTATCCATCGATGTATTTTGAAACCATTTTAATAATCCAGTTGGCTGCTGAAAGGACAACGTTAGTCGGAAGTTCGACAAAGTAGCGTTTCTTCAGTGGGCAAGTGTTTCCCCTTCCTTCCACATCTTCTGAAGTGGTTGCATGTTCATGTCAACTGGGGTTTCTAGATTCGTTTTTAGTGCATTTGAAGGATTCTGTCTGGTTCTGTCGCTACCCAGGCTTTTGGTAACTCTGCAGCCCTCCCCCCTCTGCTTTTGTGGGGACTGATGGTCACGGGTAGTTTCTTGTCTGCTGAAGGTATTTTTGAACCAGTTATAGGTGGTAGTCTATTCAGGATTCCTTTTTAATTGGCCATCCCAGAATGTATTTCATTCCACCTCCTCCGTCTGCTTAACCAATTTTCTCTGGCTTCTTCAGCGCCGATCCCTTCTCGGATAGCAAGTGGCCTGCTTACTTGATATGGTGCTCTGACACCTCTCTTACTTCAGTCTTGTTCTCCGTCAGCAGTCCGTGTCTTAAAAGCGCCTTATGTATTTTCTACTACTGATCCTCACCCATTCGTCTAGTGTTTTGTAGTTTATATTCGGTTCCCCTTTTCCTTATTTATATGTGCACTGGTTCACGTGTGTCACCATCCTTTCCTACCGTGTTGACATCCATCTGTGGCGAGTCACTGCTTGTCCGGCCCCCTATTCAGCCTAAGATCCCCGTACAGGTTTTCTTCCATGCCATTTCCAAAAAGTTCCACTGTTCTCCTACGTTGGTTTCCCAAGTGATATTCCATAATGTATCCTACGTTTCGCTGATACTACCATAAAGGTGGCCCATGGTGGTCTGTTTCCAGCTGCTTTGAAGGTTTCCACATGAACCATGAAGATTCCTTGTTCTAGATAGCTGTCCCAGTTTATGTCTGCACCGATTCCCAAATTTGTATACATCAGGCTTCCTCTCAGCTTTCTCCAGAGTGAAGTGAATTTTTGGTGTATCCATCTCTAAAAATACACACTGATTCTTGCATATGCTCGTGCTCGTACATGCTGCCTACAATCATCAAATCACCGAAGGTGCAAAAGTCTGTGAAGAGTTCTCCAATCTCACCCATTTCATCGTTAGCCTCTTTAACAATGAGGGGTTCTATTCGTGTTTTGATTACACCTTATTTTGTATTCATATCATCCGCAGTTATTTTGATGTCGCCATCTATCTGGGGTCTCATCCATTACTGTTTGCACTTGCCTGGGAAAGCTGTCGTTCTCCTTTGATCTTAGTTTTCCGTAGGTGCAAAAATGTATCTGTTGATAACTTTCCTACTTTTTGAGTTCTATCTTGCTTTTATGATTTGATAGCAATTTGTTTCCAACTTCGCAAACCTTACAGTAGGGTTGGTGATGCCATAATTGTTTAGAATTTTTAGTTGTCAGCCTTGCTTACACTCTTACTGCTCTTCCGGACTTAGGACCAGCTAACAAAATGGCCAAGATAGGGTTATCCTATTCTGGAATAAATCATACATCACTCGGCGGACGTTACCCAACTCCTATCAACAACAAGTGGGTTTCTGGTTCCCCAGAGGGATGTTTAGCCCCTATCTCCCTTACTGATGTGTTAAATATCTCACGCAAAATTTCACCCGATATGTAAGAGCTTATAAAGAAGTGACCTAACCTCTCGATTCTTACGTTTTGTTATTTCACTAACTTCAGGATGATTTACGGAAAACAAGAATTTAGCACGTCTGTGTTTAGGAACCTTCGTCTGCATGTAACAATTCTGATACACCTTAGCTGGCGATCAAACAATGTTTGGGTTTGGCAGCTGTGGGACCATCGATTCGTTTCTGCGACGGTGGCATACGTCAATCTGTAATTTGAGCACTCATAAGCGGGATATATTCGTTTCCGAATCGCTGTCCCTCGCTGTGGCCACGTTAAGTCTCCTGCAGCTGTCTTCCGAAAATTCGGCTAGCTACTGAGAAGTGATATGGATTTTGCCAGTAGGTTCTTTGTTTTACTACTTGTTACACAGCAGTGGACTAAATCTCAGTTATCTCACCGTAGTCACCGGTGGTGTTTTATGAACCACTGGAACATCGTATAAATGGCCACACTTTCTATATTGTAATATACTTTCTCCAGAATTGTTCTCTTGAACGACCCAGGGATCACAGATTATGATGGCCCTGCTCTGTATAGAGTCCTTTCTGCTGTGTCCACAGGGACCTTGTCTTCGAGCATCTTCTTGCATCACTTGTTTCGACTATTATACTGGCTTCTGCATGAGATGTACGGTACGAAATTTCTCTCATTATCTGAGCTTTGAATTAGTCTTTCATGGTCTTTTCAAGTAACTGACGAAGCAGAGGGGACTTCGGTTCCAACACAGAATGGGAAAATCTGTGTTGGTTAGATGAACTTCAAGATATAGTGTCTACATTCCCTGTTGTCTACCAGGTAAATGCACATATTGAAATTCGTAACTTCTGAGGCACTCCTGGTATTGAGTATGGTGGTCTTGGGTTTCTCTAAGGTGTTGCGAATATTGTAGATCTCTTTGGTCTGTCCATCGTATGCGCGTCTACCTGGGAGATAAAACCAATACATACGAACGCACGTAGAAATCTAAACCAGGTGGTGAGCTAAAGAGCATGATTCAGGAACATGAGGTGACGGAGACAATTCTCAGGGGTTCTTGCCAGCCTAGAAGGAAAACAGACCTGTGGTCTCAGAACCATTTCACCCAAATGGAAGTGATATGTAGCCGACTGTAGGAAACTGCCCATTTCACTGGCGTAGTTTGGTACAGTTTCTGATGACCTCACCCTAACCGGGCCACATCTTACCCAATTGACTTATCACACTTCTTTATTCCATATCTGCCAGTTTCTGTGAGCTGCATTGAAGTTGTTATTAGGGTTGTAAACATCGTCCTCGCGTTTCACCACCATGACATATGCATCATGTGCAGCTCACTGCTCCATCATCTGATGGCAGTCGTATTCCGAAACCTGTGTTATTAATACAAGTCATAAACCATTTATTTACAACTATGATTTGTAATTTACGAACGTGAGTAAGAAAAGCAGCTATTCTCACCTTCCTTCAAGGCTTTTACTGCTCCCGAGACCTCCATTGTTGCCACACTGACAACTCTTAGCTATGAGCTGAGTGTTGCTGTCACGGTCTTTCTCCTGCGAAGGCTTGATGATGACAAAGGGCTCACCGTATCAGTGCTCAAAAGTTCGGTAAGCAATAAGACTTGAAACTTCGCTGTCATAGTTCACACGTCGTTTGCTGTACTGGTCATTCTTGATATAAGCCTAGCATTAAGGATGTCAAGCAGTAACTCATATTATGCCTCAGAACACCCAGAGGTTATTCACTCCCTTGAAAAGTCGAAAAGACTTCAGATAAGATGTTCCAAAATTGTCACTTTTGGCAGTACTGTTATGCGAAACCTCTCCTTGAGGCTCTAAGGACAGCTGGATTGCAGGAGACGGCAGCAGCCTATCACTTTTCGCACTTTTGAGCTATTTCAAAAGCATCTATTTTTCTTTGGCACTTCATGAAGCCTTTACTGGAGACTAAGGCTTCTATTCAGACAGTTACTCTCTCTTATCACATAGCAACCCTTCTTCAAATCGTATTACCATTAGGAGGATAGACCTATCTGGTGAATTTCTGCAGAAGTCTTGATTAGCTTGTTCTTGAAGGCATTGTGGAAGCTTTTCTATTTCCAAAGTGCTGTTGAATGATCTCTCCATAATGAAGAAATCACTTATCTTTATGGAGCTAATATTACAGTAGTTGGTCTACCGAAAAATCTTACCATGACGGCACAGTGGTTGTTTTAGGGACGCTGTAGTTAGGTCAATATAAACATTAGAATGGTACATGATGTCCCTCATAATCTTTTAAGTTCTACGAAAACAGGCGTCAGCTTTCGTGAACCAGGGAAAAAAGGGCTGAATGCGTATGGTAAGGCTACCTCTCTCATGGTAGGGATTTGTTAGTTGTGGAATTCTTCACTCAACTGAGTTGCGGTGCTTATTATACCAGACGCTTTAAGCGAAGACATCAATGTTATGCAGCTACATAAATACTGAGTCCTAACGACCTATCCCCTTAAAACCCATAAACTATGAATGACTCCACGTCTTAACTCATCTTTTTAATTCTTCACCTTCTCCCTTATACTACTCCTTTGAGTATTTCAACTACTATTTCGCTAACACTGCACTTATTGTTGATATATGTATATGTCAATTCCCAATTTCGTTGGGTATCTCTTTTTACGTCTTCTTCCTTTTTTAAGTCAACATAATCTACACTGATTATATCTGTTATTGCTATTATTGTTGTTTCCATTTTTGAGCACACTGCATGACTAATGGGTGAAAGGATCAACTCTACTTACAAAAGCTACAAGATCGTAACACACCACATACTACAAACCACATATGATCAACCCCACCATCACTGATTTAGGAGTCAACCAGAGCTACTACAGTCGATTGGTGGGACGAAATACTCAGAAGTTTACTGAAGACCAGAAACCTTTACGTCACTACCAATAAGTGAGCACAAAGAAATCAAATCGGTTTACACTGGGTCGTAAAAACGATATTGGATATTACTGTGAATGAAGAGGTGTTTGAATTTTAAACAATCATTTTAACTTCCTCAAGAATCAAGAATTAAAAGGAATAATCGTGTGTGTTTACAGGAAACATTTATAATAATAACGGATGCGGAACCTATGGGCCTGTTCTGTTCTGCTAAACAAATTTAAAGTTCAAGGTTGTTCTACGTGGTTTGACCTTGATGATGAGGTACGCTCTCGTAGCCTCTGCAAGTCTGATCCTTTCATCTATTATTGTGTCTAATACCTACTATCGAAAAAAGCAGTTCTATCCGACCGTTGTATACCTCACCAATAACCAGCCTTCCCTTTCTGTAAGTGTTCAGTTGAACTTGTTATATTTCTCTACAGATTCTCCTTTTCCAATGTGTTGTGATACTGTTTCTGTTCGTTAGAGCACTCACTTATGCCTTCTTCGGTCGACTTCAGAGAGCAGAAGTGGATGTGAGTCTTAATTACTATAATAACTGTCTTTAGAACCTTGTTTCTCAGTCATGGTATGCATTCTTCGACATGTGTTTGGTTTTCGCATTTTTTCAAAATGAACTGGGAACTGAATTCCTGTTCTTGTTTGCCATACTTTTGTTCGTTCGGGCTTTCCACTGGTTGATTGAAGAGAGAGTTGATTATGTAAGCGCACCATATGATTTTTATTGGGTTCTAGATGGAAAGAACGCCTGCTATCAGTATCCTGTTTCATCTGCGAATTATGAGTAAGTCTACTATTCGCTTGTTATCTCTGTAGCGCTCATTACTCTACTTATGCTTATTGATGGATACTTTATTAAAACATCTTATTGGAGACCTGCTACCCATGGACTCAGTGTTCACTTGGCTTTGGGGGTTGAGGTGAGTAGACTATAATATATTTTGTGTTGTACAAACTTTAATTCATCCCATTAAAAATCTTTTTTCTCATTCTTGTCAGTTTGGATGGTTAGAGATACTTGGGTTATTTTTTTTTTACGCTCATCGATGTCCCTTGATTAACGGTAATCTTACTTCTTGGCTTCACTGATAAGGTACCCGTCTCCATACGAATAAAGTGGTCATGCGGTAGCATGACATATACGAGATAATTCAGGGTGGCTTGTTGCTTTATGATTCAAAACTATGACCTTATTGTGGGGTATACTTGAAAATAATATCCTCATAAATTTTTGGCTGTCTAACTCATCTAAAAAAACGAGTTCAGAAATGTTTTCAGAGAGTTACCCTATACTCTTACTGTGTCGAAGTGAAGCTTATTAAAAATATAACTTCATTCATTCTGTTCTTGGGGCTCATGCCAACCTGCTTTATAAGTAAACTACTCGTTTATAAAGACATTAGCTATTAACTAATACCCTATAGGAAATTGCAAACTACTTGACGCCGATGTACTTCGAAGTTGATGACGGTAACATAATTACATTCACTATATTTTTTATGTATTTAGTATGCACTCTTGATTCAATTAGATGTGTAAAATTAAATTACCTTATGTGTTCCTTCTTATTGTAACTAATCCTGAGTCGATAAGCTTCAACTTAAAATTAAGCGTTCTTTTTAGTATACGGGTGTTGCTTCCCCGTCTTATAGGATATTTGTATCGTACATAATCTGCACTTTATTATTAGTCCATGTTAATGCTAGTCCAATTTGATAGCATACGTAAAAACAAGTGCGTATTGGAAAACGGAAAACGGATTTATCAAACAGCTGCGGTATGCGTTGTTTAATAGAATGACAATAAATGCTTAGTGGTAAGCAGCGCTTCAAAAACCACTACAGTCGGTCGGTCGGCCAGTTTTCGACATAGAACTTTGCACATATGTGCGGCAGTTCAAGTCGCCATACTCCATGTAGCACACAAAGCAAGAGAAGAAAGTAGGAGAAATGCATAATATAGACAGTAAACAGAGGTGTGAGACAAAGGAACAGTAATAACGAAGAACAAAACAGTTTCATTGGAAATCATAAGTCACAAGGAGTGGATGCATCTGCACCACTGAGAACGATTTTGAGCCATGTTACCAATTGTTTCCAACCATTGGATTTTACCGTCCCGAGGATCTCAACCAGTCAGGAAGTCTACATCTTCCTACGTGGCTTAGACTAACTGTTGTGGATTTCATTGACTGGTGCCATGTTTTCGTTTGACCACCGCTAGCTCTTTTCCAGCCTGACCCTATATCAGCTAACATTGCCCGTCGAGGAAGGCGATGACTAGGCATACGTAGAACATGAAAAAAAACCCACTACACTTCACCTATCAGCTTTGAACGCTTAAATTGTGTTCCAAAAAATGACTTACTGATCTTCTCCAGATTGTTGAGTTACCACAAATTATTATTGCAGTGCAGTGTGATTCGTAATTTCTTTAAGAAATTAGTGATTTGATAAATTTCTTAAGCTAAGTAGACTGTGCCGTTATTTATCTCGTAAAAGCCTTTCATCGTTTGATTCTTTTATTTCCACTTTCAGTACTTCATTTTGGTGTTAAGTCTCCTTTCTACCACCATACGGTATATTTTGCATTCAATCGATTCTATGCGAGAACAGTCATGGAGTAAAAAAGCTACATATCTTCTGTATGTAGATATTTTCATTGGATTCATACGGTTGGCTGTATATGTTGAATTCATGTTCATTATGTGGTCATTACATCCTTTCCCTCTGTTCATTGCACGACCAATCTATCTTAGTGTTAGATCATTAAAGAAAGCTATTCGAGTAAGTTTTAATATCTTATGTGAGCCTTCTAGTTGTTTTTTCATGACATTGTTTATAAGCGTTGCATTTGTGTTTGCTTTTTTTAATCTTCACTTTCGTTTGTTATCATTGACATTTCTGACCAGTGTGAAGTTAACAGAAGTTGTCTTGTCAGATGTAGACATCAGATGGTTTGTGTTACAAGCAGTACTGACTGACTGGTTTCAACGTAGAATTTTGCACAGATGTGCAGCAGTTCCACACCATGTAATACACAAAGCAAGAGAAGAGAGTAAAAGAAGATTCAAAAGAGATAATAAAAAGAAGGGGAAAAGAGTAGTAATATGGAAGAAAATTAGAATTTTTTCTGGATATGATAAATCACAAAGAGTGGATGCATCTGTGACAGCCATTGAGAACGATTTTGAGTCATATCACCAATTGTCTCCAGTCAGTGGTTTTCACTATCTAGAGTACCCCAACCAGTAAGGAAGTGGTTTTCATTGACTGGTGAAGCCATGCTTTGGTTTGACCACCACTAGCTCTTTTCCAACCTCATCTATCCTATGTCAACTAAAATTGCCCGTTGAGAAAGATGATGTCTAGGTATATGTAACACATGTCCTAGCCATTTCAATCGGTATAGCTTCACAACCTCGTCGATTGATTTCCCCTCCTTACCTAGCACTCGAACGAAGCCTAACCTCAATATTGCTCACCTTACTACACCACTTAACACGGGAAATAGAACGCAGGCACCTATGATCAAGGACAGCCCACCTTTTCATGTCTTCCACGTTCAATGACCATGTCTCGCCCACAGCCATAAAGGAGGACAGAGCGAACTGCTGAGCAGTACACACGTCCTTTAGTTGGCAGCCAGTCGGATATCACATCTACACCAGAGATGGCACATGTGTAAAATTAAGTTGATTATTTTATAACTGAGCGTTTTATAGACTTTTTCTTGTGTGCAATTTTTCGAAGCTGTACCACTAGTGGTAATAATTCACGGGCTACATTAGCAAGTAACGGTATCAGTTTCCGTTATCCTCATGATTGTGAAGTATGAAAATTAAGTGTTAATGGGTAAAAATAACTTGAAAAGGAAATAGCTAATTAGTGGTAGCTGGGGTGTGTTGAGTCGATATGTGGAAACAAGTTGATTGCTTCTTACGAATTTGTGGCCCGTGAAAAAATGATTGAATTAAAATCAGAAGTAGTAGTTTATTCCAAAGCAAACTTCTGATCAGATAAATTTTCTAGCTGTGTAACAGGATTCACATGATATTTATTGAAATACAGTGCAGTATCATAAGGAAGTGTATTTTACTGCCTTACTCAGGTATGCGATCGTAGCAATTCACTGTACTCTGTAGTAAGAGTAGTTTTTGTGATGTTTCTTTCATTTTGTTGGCGAATCTGGAGCTTGCAGAAATTGGCATTGTGGAGTCAGGTTTGTAAACTGTGCACTATGACTACGTCAGAGTTCATTCAAAAAATGGTATTGGTGTGTTGTTGAGGTGAAGAGAAAGGATATTTCCAATGAATTTCTTAACGTCATTACACTAACATTACTCACAGTATATTTGTTTCACTGGTAGTATGGCATCAATTTCTGAATTTTTACAGTCGCTCATATTTGTTCTATTACGGGCAGTATTTCTCCATATTTTAGTCCTTTTCTGTTTTCTAAAAATCTTATTCCATCGCATTCTGAGTGGAACATATGGCTTCAAGCTTGAGCTTTGAAGTTTCGGCAGCAGTGGTTTCATTTTTTGCGGGGTGGGGTTGCTAGCCTCATGCCCAACCTTCCCTGTTTAACAAGGTCACTACCGGCTTAGAGAGGTTTAGAAGTGCATCTGCAAGGGACCAAAGTCTTACTTAATACAGACTAATACATGGAATTCTTGGAGTATTTCATGAATTTATTTTTTTATATGTCGATATGGATGCCGACTGTGTTTTTAATGCATAGTTAACTAATCGTTAGGACGGGGTAGATGAACTTATGTTGTCCTCCTGACTTAAAAACTTAGTGACTTATTGATGATGCTACATATGAATAAAGATATTTCTTAATTATTAATAAAATGTCATATTTACTATATCTTTGGATTTACAAAATCACTCACAATTTTTTATTTTTGTATCTTGCATGAAGGATGTATTGATGTCACGTCGTGCTATCCGCTACATGAACACAGTATTCCGGGATGCTACTGCTGAGGATTTGGCTGCCTCTTCTGATACTGTTTGCATAATTTGTCGTGAAGATATGAGTCTTCAGACGGATAATACACAACAAGCTGCAACATCTACTTTGAAAAAATTACCCTGTTCTCATATTTTCCACGTTTCATGTTTACGCTCATGGTTCCAGCGTCAACAGACTTGTCCAACTTGTCGTATGGATGTGATTCGAGAGGCTAGAATGCAAGAAATGCAAAGACAACAGCCTAATCGGGCAGCAACCACCAACTCACAGTCAGAGAATTTACCAACTTCTTCTGGTCAAACTAGTTCAACTGTGGCATCGTCTCCTGCTGCAGCTAATAATCAAAACTTGCATATGCCATGGATGGTAAGTTTCGTCAGTCAGTTTGTCATTAGAGTAACTCATGTAGTTTTGACAAAACCTTATCAATGCATAAAATAAATAGAAATGAGTTTCTAGTAAATACTTTGTTGTAGTTCGACTACTGACTGACTAATCTGTCATAAAGCCTTTCACACAAGTGTTTCAGTTCAAGTTGCTGTACTTGGTGAAGTACACAATATGCAGAAACAGAAATGTCAATTATACCACTGTAGATAAACATAAGTGTAATGAAGAGAGTAGTTAAGTGAAGATCGGTAAATAATTTTAGAATGTGAAAGATAACAGGGAGTGACTTTACCATATGCTACTGTGTTGATTTTCAGTCATCTTACAGAGAACGTCACCAGCCTTGAGAACTTCAGTCACGAAATATACACCTCGCTTTTCAGCTAGTTTAAAAATCTATGGATTATAAGTTAACTTCTTGCTGGCAGATATATTCAACAATATTGATTAAATTAAATAGACGGTATCGTGGTATTCACATGTGTTACATAACTGTGTGTATACACCTTGAGAAATACTGTCTGTCTGTTTTCAGCATAGAACTTTGCATCGATGTGAAGCAGATCAAGTCGCCAGACTCCATGTAGCACACAAAGTTAGAGAAGGAAGTAAAAGAAATGCAAAATACAGACAGTAAACAGGGATATGAGACAAAAGGAATAGTAATAACGAAGAACAATGTAGTTTCATTGGAAGTTATAAGTCACAAGGAGTGGATGCATCTGCGCTGTCATTGAGAACGATTTTGAGCCATATCACCGATTGTCTACAGCCATTGGTTTTTACCGTTCTGAGGACCCCAACCAGGAAGTCTACATCTCCCTACGTGGCTTAAACTAACTGTTGTGCATTTCATTGACCGATGAAGCCACGTTTTGGTTTGACCGTCGCTAGCTCTTTTCCAGCCTGACCCTATCTCAGTTAACATTGCCCGTCGAGGAAGGCAATGACTAGGCATACGTAATACATGTCCTAACCATCTCAGTCGATGTAGCTTCACATCCTTACCTAGCACTCGAACGAAGTCTAACCTCAATATTGCTCATCCTATTATACCACTTAACACGGGAGATAGAATTACGGTTTCACTTTCTGGCATATAAACTAATATTTATTATACGCGACTTAGCTTTAATATTCGCCTCTCCAGGTATGTTTATCGGAGTGGATTTCCTTTTCCTGATTCACTGCTCAAGAAGTTAAGTTGCTTAAACCAATAAGATGTAGCAACATATATTATAGTTTCTGACTTCCACTTAATCATTGTTCATCCACCAATAGAGATACCTTTGGTCTGGAGTTTGAAAAATTTAATCAGGATGTAGGTTTCAAAAGTTTGGAAGTATCTTCCAATAACCTTGGAAAGCAAATCTTATAATGTACGCAGTCGCATCTCTACATTTTTGTGGAGTGTTTCATGTTATTATTGAGAGTGGCGTTTGATTTTAACTGGGTCATTGTTTAGTTAACGTAATTATCAAAAGCATAGGATCTTTATGGTTTCTTTTAAACATTGATGATGAAATATTTTGCAGAAAAGTGTTGCTTACGCGCTCAGCTTCCAGCCAATGGGTACCGGGTTCCAGACTTGGCTATCGAAAGTGGAATATGTCAAGAGAATAACCGCTTTTTGACCATAGATTTCTGCATTCATTTTTGCGTATTAGGTGGTAGAATATGTTTAATAATAATGCAGTTTGGTGTATAGTATTAGGTAAATGGAAAAAGTTAGTCGATCGGGTTGTAAAGCTGCATTGATTGACATGGCTAGGACATGTTACACATGTTGAGTCATCGCCTTCTTCTACGAACAATGTAGCTGACATAAAACTAGGTTGAAAAAGAGTCATCAATCTTTCCTTGGATTCTGAGTGGAACACAGAGCTTCAGCAGTAACATTTCCATTTCATCCTGTCCTCTGCGGTCCTCTCGAGCTGGCTCCACGATTGCCCATAAGCTTTCATCCCCTCTTCACACGATCTCTTCCATGTCAACCAAGGACCCATGACCAACTTGTCGTTTCTCGTTCGGCTTCCATTCGAGAATCTGCCTGGAGCGTCATGTTACCCAACTCAGTGTCCCCTCGATCTATCTCCATTTCCTTCCGAATTTTTGCTGAGCTATAAGTTTTTGATTGGTTCATTCCAAGAAATCCATTGTTGCTTATATCATCTTCAGTATCAAGCAAAGAAAGTTGTTGATGGAAGTGCAAAAAGAGTGAAGGATTGTCAAATCAAATCATCAATACGTGAAGTCTTTGACTGTTACTTTGAACCACGCATAGAAGTGTAAATTGTGTGACTGTGGTCCTCAGAATATTAAGAATCAATACATGCAGACTGTTGATGGCTTGGCTAAAAATCATTCCCAATTACATAAATGTATTAACTCTTCATGATTTTCTAAATTCACTAAATCCTTATTATTCTCTATGTGTAATTAATCTTTCTAATAGTAATAATGTGAGTGACAACAAAAGTACAATTAGTTGACGTAAATGGTGATAAGACTAGTGAAGATAACATGGAATTTTTCTAATAATATACCATCTTAATTGTTCTCCTCCCTAACATTTCACTTTGGGTTTATTTTCATTGCATTTCGTTTCCTTATCTTTATGTGCAAAGCTCTACGTTGATAATTCACTTGTCTCCTGGAATCAGGATTGGTCACGAGTTGACATTAGTTAGAGAACCACTGAAAAACCTGCAAGTACATTGACAGCTGTTTCGCCCCAGTTTTAGAACTCTTCATCTGCACACACCCACCGGGGCTTGAACCCCATGGCCTTCCGGTTATGAGGTGAGCTCGTAGACCATGAAGCCACAGGGACCCTACCCACTGGTCTATGAATTTCAACTTCAGATTCGTGATACATATTTAGCTCAGCCGCCGGCCAGTGTGACAGGCGAGTAACTGGCCTCTTGCCTGACTTGGTTCTCTAACTGATGTCAACTCCGTAACCAGTCCTGTAACCAATCAAACCAACACTTCCCTGGAATCATCTGTTGTACATATTCGAACCAGTTGTAGTCAGTGGTTATCTCATACAATCATAGAACAGGTGTTCTTGTTAATACTTTTCTTGTTGTCAAAATATTGTCATAGTTGTCAACTAGGCTATTATGTTTTCTATATTTTTAGCCACCTGCTACTGGATTTCCATTCTTACCACCATTTATGCCACCTACAAGTACTTCTGCAACACAAGGTACTCAACCAGTCTTTCCTCCTATGCCTCCTCCTTTGTATATGCCACCTTTTATGGGTATGCCTGTAATATATCCTGGTAAGTTATTGATATTTCTTTATATACAAAAGCTCTAGTGAATTCATTGTTATAGTTTATGCAATTTTACAGTATCATATAGTGGATTGTGTAGAGGTTAATGAAAAGGCTCATTTTTTTGTTCAGTTTCAACATATTCAAGTTTTTAGTGACATTGGTAAGACGTTCATTTTCCGTGTTAAGAAACTATGTGGAGATTTCCAGCGATTCGGTCAAGCCATCTAACATGTTTTAAAATCATAGGGGGAACGTTAGCTGCTAAATTTTGTACTTCCACAAAAATGTATATATATATATATATATATATATATATATATATATATAGACAGTTTCAAGTCTAACCCCAGATGGATATCAGCTAGAGGACTATTGAGGACCAGGGAGTACTGGACAGTTGTTTCGTCCCAGGCTAGGACTTGTCGTCAGTGCCCACCCACCCGGGTTCAAGTCAGGTACAAGTCAGGCTCGTAGACAATTCATCAACTGGCACCCGACTCAATAGCCAACCCTTGAATTCTACCTTGTACCAATTGGTAATTTTTGCGCGACTGACCACCAACCAGTGTCATCGTGGCTAGGTACTACCGATGAGTCTCAAACTAGGATGGGACAGCTGTTCAGTAGTACTCCCTGCTGGCTTTCAATGGTTTTCTAATTGGACATATCAATCAATACATGATCGAACCTGAAACAAATCAGATCCTTACAAGCTAACTCTTGAAGACTTATATGGGTTAGGTGATTGTGCTTATTTTATTATCTAATAGTTAAATTCATAAAGTCATCTTATCGACTCTTGGTAAATTGTCCGAATGTTACTCTTATCATTTGAGCACATTAAATAGGTGGGGAGGGTCCGCAATTAATTTTAATGTAGTGATGGATAACGAGTTAAAATTTTTTATAAAAGCTTTGCCCTATTCAGGTAGGTAGTTACCTGGGGGTTACCTGGGGTTCTAGTGAGAAGTCGTGACCAGATGGGTGCAGCAGGTCAGGTGTGAGGACAAATACTCGCCGAAGACATTGGTTAGGGGTCGCGCTATGTCGTGAATTGACAGAAGTTGGAATTTATGGGATACTGGATTGGGTCCAAGTGGCTGGATGGTCTACGAGCTCGCCTTGTAACCAGAAAGTCCTGGGTTCGGACCCCGGTGGGTGCGTACTGCTGAAGAGCCCCAAACTGGGCTCACGAAACAGATGTCCGGTACTCCCTGCTGGTTTTCCAATGGTTCTCTAACCAATATCAGCTCATGATGAAATCCTGTAACCAATCAAATCCCTACAAACTTGTATTTTTAATTGTTGCCTTCATTATAGTATTGTGTGGCATAAGTTGAGATGACTTTTCGAGTGCTTCTTAACAGTTTAACAGTAGGATTATCTAGTTCAGATTGAAGCTAATAAATAGAAAAGTCTAAGCTGTTAGCTGTCTTTCTTGTTTTTAGTTCAGTTTTGGTTTTTCCCGTGATCGACTTAACCGAAGTGTTCAACCTCTGTTGACATGTCGACTTCTAGTACGCTTCGACGATGTTTGAGGATTTCATCCTCATAGCCCAAGTGGTCCAGCGGATATTGCTTTGGTATTTTTATTGAAACGATGGGTACTGGATTCGAGTTTCAGTAGGATAACGCCATCACTCACTCACTCAGGAATGTGAAGGTACAGCCAGCTAATGATTCCAAAAAAGAACGAAATGCACATTCTGGATTCCATTGCTAGTCACCATCCACTAAATTACTGTGTTGACTATGTTTTCATATTCGATTTTTTTTCGTAAATTATCTATTTAGATTCAAAGGAGCTAGAAAGTATCGATAACTATGACACTTACAAGTAGTATACTAACTTGTGCTTCATTGCTTAACTAAATTATTTACTAATTGTAGTAGTAACAGCATTATTATGTGTGTCGGTGGCACAGCGGTTAGGATGCTCGCCGACCATGTACATGGTCCGAGGTTCGATCCCCTGCCGACGCACACCTGATATCAATGGTCCACCTGCTAAATTTGGGCTACCGATATCACATTCTGAAAATTCCATATTTGTATCAAAAATACTGTGTGGAGTCAAGCTATAATCAAAAAATCAAAAATCAAATAAAATAAACTGGCATTACCAGGGGCTTATATAACAAGTTCAGACAAAACCACTCATTATTCAAGTTCCAGACCACATGAAAACAAATATACCCATTCTAAAGTCTCTCAAAGTCCACTCAGACGGCGTGCTAGGCATAGTCACTCTTCAACATCCAGTTCCTCGGACTGTGGTTCTTCATCATCTGATTCTGACTCAAGCTCCTCTTCATCTTCTGACACATCTAATTCCTCCAAAGCTTCAAAGAAATCTAGTCGTGGTTCAGTTATGGATGTAAAGAATCCTAACTAACACCCTCATATATCCAGTCAAACAGGTTCTGTTCAGTCAAAAGTTAGCGACAAAACGGCGTCTCATAAATTACCTGAATCTTCTGAGTCAAAGAAGAAGCTCAGTTCACTGACATCAAAAGATGAACCTACTAAGTCTGATTCAAATGCGAAATCAAGTTCAACGGATCATATTAAGGTCTCTGACACCACCTCAGGAGTTGAAGGGTCTGCACTAGCATCTACACAAAAATCTGATGAAAAAGTGACCGATACTTCTAAAACCCGGAATCTTGATAAATCTTCGCATAATCCACCTAAGTCAAACAAGAATACTGTAGAAAAGTACGTTCCAAACAGTGACGGCCCTACTGAAGGTCAGTTCACTTGCATATTGGTCGAGAAGCTAACTAAAAATATAACAAGAGCCCATATTCAAGAAATATTCTCTGTATGGGGCTAAATCTATTCTGTTGATCTCTCATCAGATCGTATTTATCCAGAATTCAACCGAAGATATGGCTATGTTGAGTATGTTGATGGTGTGCGGTTAGGACTCTAGCCGATCATGCACATGGTCCAGAGTTCGATCCTCTGCCGACGCACACCTGATATCTATGGTCGGCCTGCAAAATTTGGGCTACCGATATCACATTCTGAAAATTCCATAGTTGTACCAAAGATACGGTGTGGAATCAAGCTGTAATCAAAAATAAAAAAATGATGCAGTTAATTTTATGCATGGAGGACAAATAAGATGGACAAGAGGTTAGAGTTTCTGAAGTTTATTCGCGTCCATCACATACAAGCGGTCGTGGAGGCCGATCGAATGAACGAACAAGCTATCACAAAAGGAGACATGATTCATCTAGGCATGGTCGTGAAAGGTCACGTAATCGTGATGAGCATTCTTCTAAAGGATTAAATGATTCCCCTGGGCACCATCACATTAAAGAAGATTCTACTAAAAAAAAACATTCGTCTAGCAATCTTTCACGGACTCATGATAGACAAAATCGTTCGCGGATACATGAACCCATTGAAGATCGTGAAAGTATTAAGGAACGTGAACGTGAACGGCCACGAGGTGGTCGCTCAGGATGGTATGGACAAACCAAAAACAACAAGTAGACGTGGAAGTAGTGGCAGCTCTCTTCTTGCTAGTTCGCGTTATCGTAGACCTAGTCCTCCAGGTGCTCGAACATCGACAAAGCGACCTAGGTCTCAAAGTCCTAAACAAAAGCCACAGTTAGGATCAAGTCGTCGTCCTGTTCATCATCCTCATCGTTTTCTAATTCAGGATCATCATCTTCCTCATCAAGTTCTGGTTCTAGCTCATCTTCAAGTTCGAGTACCTGTCGTTCTTAACTATGATGTTTTTTTATATCACGAAACGATTACATAATTCTCCCAGTAGTTCCTCCATTCTATGCTTTCGTCATAGTATTACTGCAATTTGTAAAGGTGTGGGATAATCGATTATCATGCTTTTAAACAACAGATCTGAATATATGTTTCACACATAGTTCTAGACACTTTGATGTTGCTTTCAGCTGTTAAACAGTCGTGTAACTTACAGTCAAGTACGCTAATCCTATACTGTGGATTGGTGGCCAAATTTCAACTTTTTGTTTCCGTTCGTTCCTAGTAGAACATGGGGCCTAAAGATTTTTTGAAGCTTTAGTAGCGATGGTGTTCTCATGGAGTAGGGTTGCTAGCCTCACGTTAAACCTTGACTCTTTTCCGGGTTTTCTACCGGCTAGGGGAAGTCTGGCAGTTCGTCGGTTGTGAATTGAACCCATGTATCCTTCGTGGTGGATGAGCATAGGCTTATAGAAAATTGATGATAGGTTTAAAATCAACTGTTGTGACTGATTAACATCAGTTAAAATCCGCTAGAAAAAGAAATACTGGAATCTGTTTCGTTCCATCTTAGTTATGATTCCTCATCAGTAAACACCTACTCCTTGGGCCTCAGTGACTCTTTAATTAATTTTGACTCGTGGTACAAACCATTTTAAAGTGATACAAAGTTATATTATAGATAGTCATATTTAGCATTGCGATTATATTATATTGTATCTTTTTCAAAGTAACCGTTGTAGTGAATCCTTCTTTCAGGTAATTTATTTCCTAATGGAAATATTCCTATGCCAGATCCACCGACAGGACTGCCTGCATCTGCTGATGAAGCTCGCCTACGTGCTAGTATTGAAGCTCGTTTCACTGCTTTGCGTCAGATCAGTGTCCTGTTAAATGCAGCTGTTCTACAGATGAATGCTTACCTTAATGCAGCTAGTTCTTCTTTGAGTGAATCGGAGATAAATGCTTCTACTAGCAATACTGTTCTCAACTCAGCTGATGTGCAGTCGAACAAGGATGAAAAGAAAAGTTCAGATCAAGATGCCAATACACAGTAAGTTATTTCAAAGTTAAATTTGAATTCGTTAACTAGTACTACTTGATTGATTGTGAAGATAAGTGAACTAGTTTTGTTGCATTATTTTTTAAAATATTCTTTTACGTTCCTAGTGGAACATAGGGCTTCAAGCTATAGAGGCTTGATTATTTTACGGGATGGGTTTGCTAGCCTCATGCCCAACCTTTACTCTTTACCAGTCTTATTACTGGTTTAGCGAGGTAAAGGAGTGCGTCCAGTGGCCGGGGATAGAACCCCGGACCACATGAGGCGTGGTTGGCGAGCAATCTACTGCTGTGCCACCGACGCACTTGTTGCATTATAATATAATTTAAAAATATTTCTACTTTTCGATAATTCAGCAAAAATAGAATGAAATTAGACTTTAAAAAACGACAAGGTTGAAGGTGAATTAACATGATTATCTATCAAAAATCCTTGAGAAATTAGTTCATAGTGAACTCTTCCATGGTTTGACACAGTTATCCATCACTGCTGTGGATATGTTTCAACGAATGTCGGAAATTAGTCAGTGGTCCCCTTCAAACGGCATTAAGCTAAATCCGTCTAAATGTCGGGTAGTCAGTTTCAGTTTCAGACGAAAATGTGACCTACAACAACTAGCTAGTTCACATGGCCCCACTATAATTGACGGCATAGATGTTGAAATTACATATAATGTCAAGTACCTTGGACTGAGTATTTCCTCCGATCTTTCCTGGTCCTCTCGCATCTTGCTAGTTACTAGAAAGATGTTTGGCTTAACGTTCTACGTTAGGAAGTTAAGGCAGTCAGGTATAAAGCAGTCTTTGCTTTCTCAGTTTGTCAATTCTTGTATTCTACCCATTCCTCTTTACTGCTCCCCATTAATCTTTCCTGGACTACTCAAGAAAGACTTTTCTTTGCTGAGAAGGGCACTAAAAGCCGTTAATAGGGCAAGTGGGATATTGTTATAGCAACTGGTTAATACTATTGTGGATAGACATATAATGTCATGTAAGAAACTATCGAATACTATATTGTCAGACCCTGAGCATCCTCTCTATACGCAGCTCTCTCCTTTCATTTCATTTGGTAGAACTAGAAGCAGCTATAGGAGGCTATATGCTAGGACTACTAAGTACAAAAACTCCACAATACCCTATCTGGCACAGCTGTTATGTGATGAGAAATCCGTTAGGTATGACACAATCAACTTACTGCAGCACTCTAACAATTAGTCCCATTAGTTTTTGTTTTCCTTTATTTGTTACTATTATATTGTTGCTCACATCTTCTATTACACAGTAATTTTATATTTCATATCCTGTGGTGCATTGTTTAAAAATGTAAACGGAACGCTGTTCTTTTTTTTGTTGTTGCTTTCTGATTTTAAAATCTTATAAAATTTATGAGGTAATTAGATGCAATATTGTAATGCACGCTGAAAATTCCATACCTGTCAAATTTGGAATAAAGGTGGTATTATTATTATTATTCAGCCAAGGAGCCACCTCTCTACATGGCGACTAAAGTCAGTTAGTGCCAACGTTGTAATGGACTGATTAGGTTTAAATAATAATAATAGTAGCTGTATTGTGAACAGTGTTAATATAATTTAATGGGTTTATAGTGACTAGCAGCAGAATCCAGGATGAGGCTTTCGTCGTATTGGGATTCGTCAGCTGTATGTATCTGCATTTCTCAGCGAGTGTTGATGTTAACTGGAGGCCGAGCAATTCGGTCCAATCAATCGACGGGAAAATTTTAAATTCAAATAAATGTGTTTATTCAATGTACAGAATTTTCAGCGGAAATTGCTGTTCGATAGTTTCTGTTTGTCCGGTATCTTCAAGTCAAATAGTAGTTGGCTGTAGATCGCGTAATACATCGCTGTCTTCTGACCTTGAACGATAACCAATCCCCCTCTATGATATAGTCTTCTTTGTTTCCTTCGAAGTATGCATGACATTCGGTTGAAAGCTAATAAAGAAAGGTGTAGGAGTGCATTTTTTGACCCAATGACATCACAAATAGCTGAATAAATAAAGACTGCAAATAGTTAGTTTTATTTATCAGGCAGTGGCAATTTGTGCTAAAAAATCTCCGGCACAATTGCAATACACTGCCACCCCTCGAATTGTTAATCAGCAGGATGTAGACATTTTAAACACTCGCGAAAGTAGAAAACGGCATTAGAGGTTATATTTTAACAGATTAAAACACAAGGTGAACAAGAGAAATGATGTGCAATAAAAGGATAGAGTATTTTTGGTAGCTCAGGTTTCAAAAACGCCGGCCTAAAACAGTTGAAACAGTTGAAATAAAAATCTTTATAGGCTATATAAAGTAATAAAAGAAAGCTAATCTTCACTGTTTTTCTGGTGTGATACATAGTTCGTGTTTTGGGTACATCGTTTTAAGCCGTGCATTTTAGTGAGCTCACAAAAGCTTTCAGTGTTCAACCTCAAGAATTCATTCATTAATATTTCTCAATGATCGATGGGCACTATTTAGAGACTTGACTCATAGAATTCAGTCTGCATCTAACAAAGGATTGGACACATTACACTTGTTACTAACTAGTGTCCAGTCAAAAGTATGCAATACAGTCTTATAGGAGGTCAATTGCGAGCGCGAATAGCTCAGTGGTAACGTCTCTGACTGCAGTACTCACTGGGTGACGTGGGTTCGAATCTCAGAAGGGACATTAGTTCCTTCAGGGTTGCAGATTCGGCTTGGTTACTGGTGGCGGGCAATGTTAGCTGACATAGGGTCAGGCTGGAAAAGAGCTAGCAGTGGTCAAACCAAAACACGTCTTCATCGGTCAATGAAATCCACAACAGTTAGTTTCAGCCAGCCACGTAGGAAGGTGTAGACTTCCTGGTTGGGGTCCTCGGGACGGTAAAAAACAATGACTGGGGACAATTGGTGATATGGCTCAAAATCGTTCTCAACGGCTAGCGCAGATGCATCCACTCCTTGTGACTTATAATACCCATTGAAACTATATTGTTCTTCATTGCTACTATTCCTTTTGCCTCATATACCTATCTATTGTCTGTATTTCGCATTTCTTTTGCTGTCTTCTCTTGCTTTGTGTGCTACATGGAGGACTGTGGCGACTTGAACAGCTTCACGTCGGTGCAAAGTTCTATGTTGAAAACAGACAGACAGATAGGTGACTGATGAGAGTGTCAACTAGCACGAAACCTAGGTCAGGCAAGGCTTTCTGTGGTCGATTGCCTCCAACCGTCAAATATCAGCAATTCAAAGTGCACCGCGATGGCGAGCCACCTAGTGGCATGGTGGCCATATTGTGAACTTGACTGATAGAATTCAGCCTGCATCAAACAAAGGACTAAACACACTACTACACTAGTTACTAACCAATGTCCAATCATAAGTATTTAGAGACTTGTTACAGGATGTGGTGCATTACTCTTATTACTTTATGAATATATATATGATAGTTTGAATACAGTTCAATGCGGGATTCCATGTTTGTAACCAGTTAAATTTGTTCAAGTTGTCAAGTTGTATTTAGGTTTCACTAGTTAAATACAAGTAGGCATAAGTTGTTAGTTCTATGAAATTATAAAACAGCGTTTTGCGTAATCTGAACTCTAAGAATTAAAATTATCTATGGTTGAAAGTTTTCCTCCGATTTATTATTTGTCATGTGTTCTTGACAGGTCGGATTATCATTGATTTTTCTAATATAATATTTAAAACTTATATGCTTTCATGTAATCTACACAACTAGCATAAAACTGTAATCTGTCCAAAGTGATCTAGTTTACAAGTTAATAGAATTATGTGGGATAAATAGTGTGTAACTTGAAGTATAAGCTGTTTTTTTGTTTTAATAGTGTGAAAGGTGGTATCTGTTCATTTCACTTTGTATCCTAAAAGCGAGTGTTCCGTGGTTGGTTTGTTTAGATTAATTGACACACTTGCAACGGTACTTTAATTTTGTGTTACTAGAATAGTGTTACTTTGTACTTTTGTGTGTTCTAAAGCCCTGTTAGGCACATGTGATGTATTCAGTGTCACTTTGTGTGTGTCTGTGTGTGTGGTTTGGTCCAACTTGTTACAGTGAATCACGTTAAAAATGCATTTTGAACAGAAACCCCCCCTAGCTCGTGGATCTATGCAGTTATTGAGTTTGAAAATTGCTATGAAATAGTATCGATAACCTGTTTTTTATTCCTTTACGTTCCCAGTGGAACATAGGGCTTCAAGCTAGAGGTTTGAAGTTTCGGTAATAGTGGGGCTTATTTTTACGGGATGGGGTTGCTAGCCTCATGCCCAATCTTTCCTCTATACCAGTCTTATTACAGGCTTAGCGAGGTAAAGGAGCGCGTCCAGTGGCCGGGTATCGAACCCCGGATCACATGAGGCGTGGTTGGCGAGCATTCTACCGCTGTGCCACCGATACACTTTGATAACCTGTATATATGCACAATAGATGCGACTTATTACTAAGTAGGAAGTATTACCACGTAGGAAGGTGTAGCCTTCCTGGTTGGGGTCCTCGGGACGGTAAAAACCAATGGTTGGAAACAATTGGTAACATGGCTCAAAATCGTTCTCAGTGGCGCAGATGCATCCACACCTTGTGACTTATCATTTCCAATTAAACGGTTTTGTTCTTCGTTATTACTATTCCTTTTGTCTCACACCTCTGTTTACTGTCTATACTATGCATTTCTCCTACTTTCTTCTCTTCCTTTGTGTGCTGCATGGAGTGTGGCGACTTGAACTGGTGCACATATGTGCAAAGTTCTATGTCGAAAACCGACCGACTTATTACCAAGTGCCTTGATGTACCTGTTATGTGATCAGCATTGTTTACTTTATTTATGGTAAATCACATCTTATAAAGGTCATAAAATCTCGTTGAGCGGGTGAAATGTAGAGGAATTTCACTCTCTCATACCTCTTAGCCGACTATGCTATATCCAATCGAATTCGCTACTTGCGATTTACACAGTTCCCTTAAAAAACCGAAAACATTTAGCTCATATAAGACCATATACTACTGATTGTTTGAGATGAGTAGTAGTTGTATATCACTCATATCACCCATTAATAGTGGTTGCTAGTCACATTAAAGTGATCTAGGCCACTGGATGGCAGTTCCACTCATTCGGTGCCCCGAAATCATCTACGATGTATCGATGATTAGACTCATTATTAGTTACTCATTTCATTTTCAACTTGATGTCACTTCTAGTTTTTGAACTTGTCCTCGGGATTCTAAGAACCATTCACTGCAGACAATTGGTGATATTGCTCGAAATTGTTCTCAGTGTGGTGAGAGCTGGCTGCTAGCCAAAGTTGGTAGACGGTAATTGACATCAATGTTTATGTCCCCAATATTGGTGGTGAGAAAATGAGAATAAAGGCTTTGCGTAGGCGAACACAGTTAGCATATGGATGATCTGACACAGCCACAAAGAGATGCAAGGTTAACTTTCTGTGAGAAACAACCAATCGAAAGACTGTATTTTCTACTAACAATAGTCTACAATAATGTACTTTAAAATCTATAAATACGTGTTGATTTTCCTTAATAAACGATCTGTTACCTGACTCTTGCCTTCTGTCGTTAAATCAGTAGCTGGCGCAGATGCATCCACTCTGTGATTTGTAATATCCAATAAAATTCTATTGTTCTTCCGTGTTACTATTCTTTTCCCCTCAATCTCACTTCTGCTTATTATCTCTCTTTTGAATCTCTCTTTACTCTTTCCTCTTGCTCTGTGTGGTACATGGAGGGAATGTGGCAACTTGAAATGCTTCACTTTGATGCGAATTTTGTTGTTGAAACCAGTCAGTCAGTTAATCATATTCGGTGTCTCATTGTTAGGATTTTCAGGGACTTAATTAACTTCAAGATAATCGTCATCGATCTATCGATGAAGCTTCCATTGGTTCTACAGATCTTCGTAACCTGTTGATGATAAAGAGAACTCTGAATTATTTTACTATTTAGCAAGTGATATTTGGTAATCTTGTGGTGAGAGCTGGCTGCCAACAAGCCACAATTGTAGGCAGCAATTTACTTCAGTGTCACGTCCCGAATCAGGGTCATAAGAGAAAAAAACAATAACAAAGCTTAACCTTGAGGAACTTACCAACCAATCACAGCAAATAGGATTCGCAGATATATGGCTTAATTTTCTGAGAAACGGTTACAAGCAATACAGAATAATCTTCAGCAGGAAAACAACTAATCAGAAGACGTTGCTTCTCCACTGACAATAATGCATATAAAAATCTATAAATATCTCTTAATTTTTTCAATATACAATCTGTTGTCTAGCCTTTGCCTCCTGTCGTTACGATCTAAGCAGTACTTATCAGCATGGATTCAAATGTCTAAGGTAGCAAACGAAAGTTGTACATTTTATCGATGTTGGAGTGTAAATTGTAAAGTACCGTAATATTAGTCCGATGTGCTCACTCTTACTTCACAGTTTAAATACAAATAAACGTTATAATAATGATTATATCCCATTGAATGACTTATCCGATTGGAATTCATCTATCTATCTGTCTTTTCTGCTTCAGAGTGGAATCTGTTGATGAGAAAGTGAAAGCAGATGGTAAGTAACAAAGTGGTTATCCCATTTGATTTTGTTGTAACTTTTTTTTAACTTTTAGCACATTAGATTATCTGGTATATATTGATATTTGTGGAGCAGTGGCCGACTATCTTACCAAGTCTATTTATTTTTGTATAATTAAGCAATAAAATTTGGTCTACACATTAATCGAGAATGATCGCTGGTCGTTAAATCAATAGTTGAGTAATTTGGTTGTGGGGTGAAGTGGTGTCGTCAAAATTTCCCGGATTATCAGTCAGTCCAGTTTATAGGGAAATAAAAAGCTTGTCTTAATATTATTGAAGGAGTTTGATGTTGAAATTATAGGCCGCATAAACAATACGACTGTCCCTCCTTCCGATTGAGTGTTACTTCCCTATCAAGTTTTAGAGGACTAGGAGATTGAACAACACTTATTTATTCCCTTGGATTCAGAGCAGAATATCGGACTTCAACAACACATCTCTATTTGGCCTTTTCTCTGCTGTCTTTTTTAGCTAGTCCTACGACTGCTCATGATCTTTCATCTCTTCCTTACACTATCTTCCCCATGTTACCCTCGTTTCTCACTCGGGTTCCACTCGGACTGACGTATGATGTCATCCAGTAGTCTCCTCAGTGTCTTTTCGATCCATCTCCACTTTCTTCGGAATATTTGTTGAGCAATAGGTTTTTGGTTGGTTGGTTCATTCCCAGAGTTTCCCATTTCTAATTCTTTCTGATTGGCCATCTGATCTTCAGAATATTTTTTATTATTCAATTTTTGATTTTCACGTCGATTGATTGGACCAAAGTGCTCGGTCTCAGGTTGACATATCTGTCGGCTTCTTGTGCAGATGTTTCGACGATGTCTGGTCATGTAATTAGAAGTTAATTGGTGGATGGTGACTAGCAGTGGAATCCAGGATGCGCATTTCGTCCATCCACCAATTAACTTCTAATTACATGCCCAGACATCGTCGAAGCATCTGCACAAGAAGCCAACAGACCGAGCGCTTCGGTCCAATCAATCGATGGGAAAATCTAAAATTAAATAATTAATATGACCCGTTGCACAATAGGTGGCTCTCTTGGCCCAAGTGGTCTAGTGGATAACACTTTGGCGTTTGAAACTATGGGCACTGGGTTCGAGCCTCGGTGAGAACATCACCACGCACTGTGGAATGCAGGTACATCCGGGTGGCGAGTCCCAAATAGGACGGAATGCGCGTTACCCTGGATTCCACTGCTAGTCACCATTCACCAATTAACTTACGTATATTCCCTGAATTATGTTCTTTCACTAACTCATAAAGAGCATCTCAAACAAACTACAGACCTTCATGAACAACTGTCTTCGCTCAATACTCAAGATCAGATGGCCAGCAAAGATCACCAACAGGGATCTCTGGGAACGAACCAACACAGCAGGAACCGATTGTGAAACAAATAGGCAGGAAGAAATGGAGGTGGATTGGATTGGCCATACTCTGAGGTAACCATCAAGTGACATCACTAGACAAGCCCTTGAGTGGAACCCGAAAGGGAAGCGGCGAGTTGGTCGTCCAAGGGTGACTTGGAGGAGGTCGTGTGAAGAGGAGATGAAAACGTGTGGGCAGACTTGGAGCCAGGTGAAGACTCTAGCAGAGAACAGAACGCAATGGAGACGCACGGCTGAAGCCCTATGTTCCTCTAGGAATTAAAGGATACAATAATAATAATACTAACTCAAGTGTATGAGACAGACATTTCATGTATGTATCAGATTATAAGTCACACTTATTGTGAGGGCGGTTAATATGAAGCGGGACTCGAACCTGGGATCCTCCATCTAATTAGAAGACGTAGACGAGTAAAGGGGTAGTCACAATTTCAACAGAAGCTAATAAACTAATGGATGGATACAAGTAGGAGAGAGACAAGTGCTCATAACGTTGCAAGGAAGACGAAAAATTACCCTACCTACCTATTACAGTGTGATCGGTGTATGTTTATAACCTGGTGATGATGCAATGGGAAGTCCCTTGGGAGCAATGTTTACAGATTTATTCTTGTCAGGTCTAGAAGCCGGTATTTTGTAACAGCATATGCAAAAACGGAATTATATCTAACATATGTGGGTGATATTTTTTATTGTATGTGAAAGCAAATCAAAGGCGGAATCCTTTATCAGTACCCATTATCGTTTTAACATTATTATTATTATAATCAAGTGTATTCAGATTGTAATGCTTGATGTTTTCAAGTTCTTTTTGTGATTACTTAATGTTTATTCAAGTGATAATATTTCAGCCGTAATTTATCTTTATGTTAATTTTCACTTTGCATACCCCTTGCCCCTCCCTTATCTAGTTGAAATTGATTGAAAAACATTCACACCAGTCGTTTTGCATGACTGATTCAATATAGTTTACTAACTTATCAGTCTTAAGCGTCGGTGGCACAGCGGTTAGGACGCTTGCCGACCATGCACATGGTTCGGGGTTCGATCCCCGGCCGGCGCACTCCTTTACCTCGCTGAGCCAGAAATAATGCTGGTAAAGAGGAAATGTTGGGCATGAGGCTAGCAATCCCATCCTGTAAAATAAACATAACTGCTACAGAAACTTCAAGCCTGTAGCTTGAAGCCCTATGTTCCACTGGGGAACGTGAAGGAAAAAAAAACTTATCAGTCTTATATCAGCTAGTGTAATTCTAATAGTACATATATATCCCCTGTATGACTGACGGACTAGTTTCAGCGTAGAATTTTGCACATATGTGCAGCAGCTTGAGTTGCTACACTCCCTCCTTGTAGAACACAAAGCAAGAGAAGAGAGATTCAAAAGACAGATAATTAACAGAAGTGTGATTTAGGGACAAAGAATAGTAAAATGGAAGGACAGTGGAGTTTCATTGTATATGATAAATCACAAAGAGTGAGTCCATTTACGCCAGCCATCAGTGAGAACAATTTTGAGCCATATCATTAATTGTCTCCAGTGAATGGTTCTTAGAATCCCGAGGACGTAACTTGGCGGTCTACACCTCCCTACGTGACTGGCTGGCTTAAACTAACGGTTGTGGATTTCATTGACTGATGAAGCCATGTTTTGGATCGACCATCATGCCTAACCTTTTATTCCTTCATATCCCTGTATGAAGGTTATTCAACTGAAGAGTTCCACCATAATTTGTTGAATTCATTAAATCTTGCTCTAATAACTTTTTTTGTTTATTTTCAAGTGATTATTTACATTTGCAGACATTAGAGACTTATTACAATGCTAGTTTTTAGAAATAAACGGATTCAGCATTGTTGTATATGGTATATATCATATTGTATCGAACTAAACACCATTAAATATCACATTCGTAACTGATTTTTTTTGTTTTATGTTCAATGGCACATTATATCTATAGATAAAGAAGAATTAGAACTTGAAGAAATTCGTAAACATCGATTAGAACATTTCTGTGGTCAATCTACAAATGATACTGATGCTGACGGTGGCAATGATGGTAACAGTAACGGTAACGGCGATAATGTGAATGTGTCAACATCCCAGTCGAATGATCAGACTGATTGAAGTCGAGGGGCCTGTATTCTTCTTATCTAAATAAGGCGTTTACTTTGTCTTACTTGTATGTACGTGTGTGTGTATGACTTCATGAGTTCTATGTGTGGTTGGTTATATATATACATATACATATGCATATACAATTGTAGAATTCTTAAATAAAGAAATATATGAATGGCTTTCTGTTCACATTTCAGATATTGAATTTATATTACAAAATTGTTTTATCTGCAGTTTAGTATCAAATTTATTTTATTTTTCAAAAGAATGGTTACTAAGCAAAGAATACTCTTTTCGATAACTTCATCATCAGGCTCTACACAGTTATATATACATAATAGTGAATGAATGAATTAGTGTTATAAACGACATTAATGTTGCTTAAATAACATCGAATCAATAATATTGATAGATTACAGCTCATTAGCGCCAACATAAAATAAGCTGAATGTCAGAACAATTATGAAAGATAATGGTACAAATTCATGAGTTTATAGTCTCTACTGAAGGCTGGCCAGGGCAGTAGTTGTGGTTGGCTGGACTTGCTTCTTTTGGACACAGAGCACTGATTGTTTGAGGCGAATTTCAATAGCCTCCGCTGTTTGGAGCATGCGGTGCTTCGATGATTTTGGTAATTCATATGGCACCCAGTAGATTACAGAGAAGGATTCTCCCACACTGGCTTTGTGGCCACTTTGGACCAGTTGGTCTATTTTTGAACTGTTGATGGTTTCTACTACACCTTTACTTAGCGATACTGGGAGATGTTCTCGAGCGAACACGGAAAATCAAGTTCCTGGAGCAACGGCCGATATAACTTGCTCCTCCGGAAGCACAGTTGAATTGGTAAATACGATTAAAAGTGGCTGGTCTAGGTACTTCATCTTTCAGTCGAGGTAGCACCATCGGTCGTGTAGAGAATAATACGTGTAGTTCGCCAGCATTAAAAGTTCTTTGAACTGATTTTCTTAATTTCTTCGTAATTATCTCACTTGGTATATCGCCCTTGAATTGTAGTCGTATATAAAGTGGCTTCTTGTTTACAGATAGTGAGTAGTCCTTTTCCGCTTTCTTTGTCATGTGTTTCTTGATAAATTTGTCGGGATAACCATTTTCGATCAAAGTATCATATACAATGCTTAATTCACCTTCAGTTACTTCTTCTGAGCATATGGCTGTAACTCTGTGGCTGAGGGTCTTCACTAAATTTCTTTTGTACTTGATAGGAATGAAGCTGGGAAATTGTGTATATTGTCCTGTCCAAGTACTTTTTCCATGCAAATTTCTTTTTATGCTTCCGTCTGGTTTTCTTGTAAGTAGGACATCCAGGAAGGCGATTCTGTTTTGGGATTCCTCTTCGCATGTGAATTTCATAGCCGAATGTACTTCATTGAATTCAATAATTATTGTACTCCTATCAGAATCATTATCACAAAGAATGAATGTGTCATCCATATATCGGCAATAAAATGACAACTTACTGATAAAGTTGTTCAAAGGTCCATTTTCTAGCTTACTTAGAAAGAAATCAGCCAGAATGGGACCCAATGGGGAGCCCATCGCCACCCCGTCCACTTGCCTATAAAGCATGCCGTCAAATTTCAAGTTTGCGTTCATCATTCATCTTAATAACCATTCTTTTAGGATTTCAGTACGGATGCCAATGTTTATCGGCTGGTTATCCACTTGTTCACATATGTAGTTAATTAACTGTTTCTATTAGAGGTACACTTGTGAATAGCGATGTTATGTCCAGAGATATCGTGGTTTTGTCCTTGATATTATTATCTTTTATTCTATCTACGAATTGAAATACATTTTTGACGCTACATTTCGCTATCTTATCATGCAAAGGTTTGAGAATATTTACTAGCCATCTATCTAGCTAGAGCATGGTAGAGCGAATTTCACATATCAAGTATTGGTCTTAACAGTACCCCTTGGTTTATGCACTTTAGGTAGGCCTTACAGTCTTGGCGTATACGTGCCCGTTGGTCTGATTTCTTCATATAAACTTTCAGAAAATATCTGCCCCTCCCTTAGTTTCTTCAAACGTCTGGTTTAATTCATTCTCTATTTTTTGTTATTGAAATCTTTCTTCTCCTCCTCATGTTTTTGAAACTTGTGTGTCCTTCAATATATCGTTCATCTTTTTAATATAGTCACTTCTATCAAGGAGGACTACTCCTGATCCTTTATATTTTTTGGTATTTACATTCACATTTGTGAAATGTGTTGTCAAGTTGGGGGCCGCAGTGGACGGTGGGCAAAGAAGTGTGGTTTAAAACGTCGTCACGCGTCTTGTTTTCAAGAATTACATAGCTACAGTGTGGATTTCATCACGAACTGATATCCACTTGACAGTCGTTGATAGCCAAGGACTACTGGACAGCTATTCCCCTCCACCCCCTAGTTTGTAACGCTTTTTAATGCTGTTTAGTTTCAGTGTTTAGTTCTCTAGCTGACTTCGGTTTTTGTTGAAGTCTACGTTGAAATTAATTTGTTTATTAGATATATCACACAGTCAAGGAAACAGTATTATTATTTACTGGATGTCGAAGTTTCGGACACAGTCTAGTATTGTTCATGATCATTTCATCAATTATGTAATCATACAACTTCGAAACTTTCCTTTTATAGTTTTCTTTACGCCTTCCTATTTGTCGTAGAAGTAGTAGAAGTTTCTAGATGTCCTATTGGATAGGTGTTGAATCATTCCTATTACACGTTTTTGCAGTTGAATCGATGGATAAAGCTTCCATTATCAATCCCTCCCTCCACTCTGTTACATTAGATTTTTAAATTGTCATCTTATCCCATCCTATGTTGTATGGTTTTGCGTAATTGGATGTAATGAGTGCTATAGTTGAACTTTGCTCCAGATTTCTTATCTTATCCGGGTAAATTAATGTAGATTTTGCAAGGTGTTTGTGCTCCGCTAGTCTGACTGACCCTGTTCTATTACTTTCACCTATGTATTTTTGACGTGACAATCATTCTGACAGCGTTTTAGATAAACTAAATTGTTTTGTTTCATTGGCTCCACAGACAGGGTCCTTTAACCGACAAAGTTTGTTTCCAATTGAGTTTGTGAGGAGTTTGAATGCGACTTTTATTCCAGTATTGTTAAGTATTGTCCTTAAGGTGTCCGAGGTTCCTTCTGTGTATGGAAGTACCACTGATGATTTAAATTCCTTACTGTTGATTTTGTCATCATTTTGTGCATTTTTGTCATATATTTCGGCATTATCGTCAAAGCTTCTCTTATATGCTTCACTTCCTATCTTAGATTTTCATTGGTACTGCTTAGTTTTTCTGCTCTGTTGCTTAAACACTTCACTAGTCCTATTTTTACCGACATAGGATGGGATGGTCGGAAGTTCAAATATCTGTTTGAATGTGTGGGTTTCCTGTAAACACTAGTGTTTAACTTCCCATTTTCTTTCCTTTTTACGCTACAACCTAATATTGGAACTTCCCCTTCTTGACTTTCGAATTCCATAAGTGAATTGAATTTTATCTACTTCCGAGTTGATGTGTTCTAAGTACAATGAATGTTTCATCTGCATACCTTCAGCATACTTTTGTGTTGGGGCTGAACGTTTCAATCTTTAAGTTTCCTCACCTATCCATGAATTTATCTGCCACATATAGAAAATAGGAAAGCATAAAGAAAACTATAAAATGAAATTTTCAAAGTTGTGTGATTATAATTGATGATATGATTATGAACACCAGTACTAGATTGTGTTTGAAACTTCGTAATCCAGTAAATGATAATACTGTTTCATTACTGTGTGCTGTATCTAATAAACAAATTAATGTGGAAGTAAATATTACCACAGTATCCAAGTTGTACACATATATAACTTTGAAATTAATCGAAATTTTTATAAAATCAAAAAAATTAGAATGACATATCACTTTACCTAGGGGTAGGTAGCATAAACAATTTAACCTTATTTCTTGCTTTCATTTAGGTATTTTGAATGATCTTACATTTATTATTATTATTCCCATGGGTTCCGACTGGAAAATAGGACTTCTTCAACAGCATATCTCCATTTTTGTCTTGTCCTCTGCAGTCCTCTTCAGCTGTTTTCACGATCGCCCCATAAGCTTTGACTTGCTTATCACACAATCTCCTCTATGTCGCTCTTGAACCAATACACCTACTCGAGCTGTAGCCTGGCTCGTAATGTTGCCTGACCGTCTTCTTAGCGTGGATATGCTTGATCTCCATTTGCTCTAGGATATTTGTAGAGCAAGAGGTTGTTGGTTGGTTCATTCCCATAGTGTCTTGTTGCTAATTCTTTCTGACTGGCCATCTGATTTTCAGTATGGAGCCTGGGAATGTGGCTACTAATTGATAAATGTCTGAATCAGACTGTTGGAAATGCTTTCCATGACTTGCTCGTCAATTTTCTGACCCATTTGGAAAAATTGACTAACTTAACATTGGCGTTGACCTTGGTCAGTCTCCGTGATGATGCAGTTGTGTAGAACTATGAGTTATGATTAATTGCTCGCCGCTTAGAAAAAGCGCCATTTTTAATGAATCCTAACCTGTATTCTACTAGTTGAGTTGTGATCTGCCGGTTTAGAAACAACTAGTGACTGACTACATTATGAAGTTGCCTGAAGTTTTAACGGGAAGTGCACCAAGTTGGCTGTGAGGACAAATATTCGCTGATGACTGGCTGGCGGTCGTGACATATTCGTAACTGCCAGAAGTTAGAATTAATGATGGTCCTTTTTGGGTTCCATCCCAGTGACTTAATGGTCAGTGAACTTGCCTTGTAACCTTGAGGTTCTGGGTTCGATCCCTGCTGGAGGGGCGCAAGAAGGATGAAATGGCTTCTCAGTACTTCGTGGTCGTGAGTTCATGAGTATTCTTGAAATAAATTAATAATTTTAATTTGTATTTCCCATTGACTGATTATGTCGGTATCATTTCGATATGTCGGCTCCTGTTGCGAGGCTTTGACAAAATTATTCTGCACTAAGCATAAGGAACGAAATTCGGATTTCTGTCACATCAGTCATTTCTTCCATATTGTTCAGAAACTTCACGCGTCACAAAAATTGTTTCCAACAGGTTGCATAAATTTATCCACAACTGCCTTCTCTAACTCCACACTAAAAATCGGATGGCCAAAAAGAATTAGCAACAAGAAACTCTGGGAACAAACCAATAGAGAGTGTACTGTTCAACATTTATGCAGAAGAAAATGGAGATGTTTCGGACACACACTGTGCGGTCCTTTGAGTGGAATCCGAATAGGAAACGATGAAGTGGGCGTGGGTCCGAGGGTGATATGGAGAAGATAAGTGCCTTTGAACAATCTTGAGGTCACTTGAAGAGGACTGCAGGGAACAGAACAAAGTAGAGATGTGTTGATGAAGTACTTACTATGTTCCACTTGGAACCCGAAGGAATAATAACAGTAATATAATAATAACTTGTGAAAAACTGTTTTAAGGCAATAACATTTAATGCTACGTTTCAAATTACATGGAAACGTAAGTGTATAGTTAATTTGACATACCATGGTTGAACTGATATTTCATTGACTTTAGAAAATAAAAATAGTTTGTCTGTTTCCAGTCGAACTAGCTGTACAGCCCACATTCAGTAAGAGTTTTTAAAGTTTTTATCCTACATTCCTGAAGGATAATAATTATTATGAAATGTGGGAGAATCTACTAGGAGAAGACCGTGAAACTGTGCCCACGCGATAATGACTGCTTACAAATTTTTATCAATAACCATAGAAAAGAAAAGTAATATAAACCTTAAGTTTAGTTGGGAGGAAACTTTTCTTTTTACGTTTTGCTTCCCAAAAGTATGAAGCTGCTTCGTGAATACATTAAAAGTTGACTATTACCTCGCCTAGTTGACTAGTTCTCTGGTTTTCTAGGCGGTCCCAAGTGCTGGTAAGGAGGGAGGGTTGGGCGTGGAGCTAGCAACTCTAATCCAGAAAAACAATCAAACTGCTAGAGAAACTTCAGCGAACGACCAAAAAAAATATAAAAATAAACTTATTCTTCGCTGGAATCGGCGACGTGAAATGACGCCGGCTAGTAAAAGATTTCGAGAAGCCAGTCATCCAGCTAATGTGTCGTCTCTCGATGAAAGTAAGAATAAGAATGGGGACGTGGAACAAGTTACAAACTTTTATCAACAGGTGTCTGACTTCACTGGCTCCATACTGAAGATCAAATGGCCAGCCAGAAAGAATTAGCAACAAGAAAATCTGGCCGGGAACAAGCCAACCAAAAAGCGATGGATCGGGCATACACTGAGGTGGCCGTCGAATGACATCGCGTGCAAAGCTGGCCATTGCTAAAGTGGAATCCTAATAGGAAGTTACTAGTGGGTCTTTGATGTGAGGGTGACATGGAGGAGACCGTTTGGAGAGGAGGAGATGAGAGATTATGGGCAATCGTGGGGTTAGTCAGATGAAGAAAGTGGAGATTCGCTGTTGAAGCCGTATGCTCCACTCGAAAACCAAGGGGATAATAATAACGCTACCTTGAAAAGTGTACCATGAATCTGATTAAGTTACTGAGGCAATTCAGTTTCTTATTACTATTATTGTTTCGATAAGAACGTTTCAGATAACACGTGTACTGAGATCAGGAAACAGTTTTGCATATTCTGAATAAAGTAAGACTTACACGTTCATACATTTCCAATATTATTATTATTATTCCCTTGGGTTCCGAGTAGAACATACAGCTTTAACGGCAGACCTTCACTTTACAGTCTTCCCTGAAGTTCTCTTCAGCTGGCCATACGATCGCCCATAAGCTTTCAACTCTTTAAGAAATCTCCTACATATCACCCTCAGACCCACGCCCAACTCATCATTTACTATTCTGGTTCCACTTGAGGTTATGCTTGGCGCGCTATACTACCCGATGGTCTCCTCAGCATGTATCTGACTTACTTCCATTTCCTTCGGAATATTTGTTGGGCAATAAGTTGTTGGGTGGTTTGTCCCCATATCCTTTTTGGTGCTAATTCGATTTGACCATTCGATCTTCAACATAGAGCCACTGGAAATAACCGCTGATAAAAGTCACTAGTAGCTTGTTAGAAATGCTTTACGTGTGTGAAGTTTCTGACCCACAGAAAAAACTGACTGACTTAACATTGGTGTTGGAAATCTGAATTTTGTTCATCACACTGAATGCATCAGATTTCCAAACTGACTGATGAAGGTATGTGTTGTCTATCTGATCCCGGTTTTATTATCCTCATCCGTGCTGTCGTCTGTAGTTGAAATGCCTAGATAGTTTAAGAAAGTATGACCAGTCCATATCTACTTGTCCTCAGACTCTTTTTTGATAAACAGAAATCGTAAACAGGCCAATGAAATTCAAAATAAAACATATTTAATTTTCAAGAGTTTGGTTTGTAAGGATTAGATTTGTTTATACTAGTATGACCACGGATTGATATCAGTTAGAGAACCATTGAGAACCAGCCACAGGGAGTACTGGACAGCCAGCTGTTTCATCCTAGTTTGGTAACCGTCGGCAGGTTCGAACCCATGGGCGTACTGCCGATGATTCCCAAATCAGTAATGTTTTGTTTGACTGCTTAGTTTTCAATTTTTTTTTCAATTTTCGGTTATAAAACTATTATTCGAATTTATTTTCATGCTCATCCCGTCCACACCTCTATTGGTTATGAAAAAAACCTATTTTAAAACTATTTTCTAGTCCTGTGTAATTTTGTTTCCACAATCCTTTTGATCTGTATTCACATCTTTAAATTTCTCAAAGAGAAATGTTAAAATAAAGATGTACTTGTTAAAATGTTAGCTGAAAAGATGAAGTAGATAACAAAGAGAATTTTATGCATCTGTGCACACTGAGTCACTATCCTCAAGAGGAGTAATTACTTTATGCTAACAATATTTCAGGGTTCTATCTATTGAAAAACTTTAGAGTCTTTCATAAAATGCCCTCATTACGTTATACCCCGAAAAAATTCTAATTAGAGATTGTATTGAAAAGTGGTGTTAATAACAATTGGTCGAAGTTATGTTTAAATACAGAAGATAGGTGTAAACGGCAATTCGCAACCTGACTGATGAAATATTCGTTGGTGAAGGTGAAAAATTTAAAACAGTCAGTTTCCTTTATGAATTTCGACAACGCAATAAGAAGACGTAGTTTATCTGAAACGTGTAATGTGTATTTGCGCAACACATTTCGGACATTCTGATCACATACGTACTTGTCATACACAGTTTTTATAGAAGGCAAGAGTTGGCATGAATCATTACAATACAGGTCAGACTGTGTACAGGTCAAGATCACAAATAATGGGTAGGGAGATGACGTAAAGGTGTGGGTAAGAAAAAAAGTATAAGAAGGCGTTGGTTAAGTTTTTGTTCAAACGCATTCACCGTATATGTACAGCCAACACATTTGAAGAAGAAAAGCAACATCTCACTGCAATACTGTTAGATAAAAATTACCCGCTGAGATTCATTAACCTTTGCGGAAGTGTCAGCCAAAGAGCTCTACAGACCCAATCAGCTCCCAAAAAAGATGTTTATATATCCTCTTCGTCCAGGGGTCGTCAACAAAGTCTGGTCACTTAACAAAGACTAAAGGCGGCAATTAGTAGAACTTATTATGCAGCTAAACTTATCTTCATAGAGAAAACGAAATCTATGCTGTCCTGTAAACCGTCACAGCATCCGAACGATAGTGTTACATCCCATTGTGTTTATCAATTTACATGTATGTGTGAACAAATGTACATAGGGAGGACCCATCGGTCTCTGCACGTCAGGGCTACAGAATATATTCCAAAATGGCTGCATCAGCAAATAAAATCGCCGGATACAATTGATCCCCGAAGTAAATGTCCAACATCATCTATAGCTCAGCACATTATAGAGACGGGTCATAAGGTTGATTTCAACAATGCCTTTAAGCCCATATATAAAACAAGGTTGGGTCACGTGCTTAAATTCGTTGAAGCCTTGGCCATAAAAAGACTTACACCTGTCTTATATGTCCAAAAGTTATTTGTTATTACTTTAAACTTGCCATGGTAATCCAATTTAGAAACAAAGATCAATTTATTTCATAATATTGTCAACCCCTTCTTTGCTTTGTTTTTTTCTTTCTTACCCACACCTTTACATCATCTCCCTACCCATTATTTGTGACCTTGACCTGTACACAATTTGACCCGTATTGTAATGACTCACGCCTTCTTGTCTTCTATAAAATTGTATATGACAAGTACATGTGTAATCAGAATGCCGAAATATGTTGCGCAAATACATTAAACACGTTTCAGATAAAATACGTCTACTTACTGCGTTGTGGTAAGGTGAAAAATGTTGATTGTGCCGACCATTGGCAGTTTATAATTTCTAGTGCCGCTAATAGAATGGGGGGGGGGGGAGGGTTGATTTGAATTGTACGTCATTAGTGAGAATAATGACTACTTCTATATTAGATAATATTAGACTTTATGTTGTCATTATCGACAATAAATCAATAGAATCTACCTAAGTAATATATGTTTAAAACTTGGGCACTCTGGCAGTATGTAATTCCATATTAATTTGTTTATTACCTATATCACACAGTAATGAAACAGGATTATTATTTATTGGATGACATTTCCAACAAAATTTATTGTTCATAATCATTTCATCAATTATAATGACACAACTTCGAAACTTGAGTTTTATAGTTTTCTTTATTCTCTCCTATTTGTCGTCGTAGGGGTAGTAGAACTTTCCAGATATCTGGGACAGGTGTTGAATCATTCCTATTACACGTATTTGCAGTTAATTCGATAAACAAAGCTTCCGTTATCAATCTCTCCCTCCACCCTATTACATCAGATTTTAAAAATGTCATCTTATCACATCTTATTGTACGTTTGTGTGTAGTTGCAAGTGGTGAGTGCTATGGTTGAATAGGTTTTCCAGTGGTTCTCTGACTGACGTCAGCTCATGATGAAATTCTCCACCCAGTCAAACAAACTCCCCACAAAACCAATACTTGAAAATTAATCTGATGCTCACTGGCGACTGGCCATATTCAAGCAGTTAGTTACCTGGGGTTCTAGTGGGAAGTCGTGATCAGTAAGGTACAGCAGGTTGAAGGTGAGGCAGTAACTCATCGAAGAAGACATCGATTAGTGGTCGCGCCATATTGTGAATTGATAGAAGTTGGAATTCATGCGCTGGTCATTGGATCGAGTTCCAGTGGCTCAGTGGTCTACGACCTCTCCTTGTAACCAGAAGGTCCTGAGTTCTAACCCTGGTAGTAGGTGCATACAGTGAAGAGTCTCAAACTAGGCTGACGAAGCAGCTGGCTATCCAGTACTCCCAGATTTTCCAGTGGTTCTCTAACCGTTGTCAGCTCATGATGAAATCCTCCATCTAATATGGAAGAATCTACCTAACTTTATACTGGAAGTTTTCGTTGAATGAGGCGGAACATTGTGGGCCGTTGAATGAGGTAATAATTCTATCTTAAACTTGAACAAAGCAAGGAGGAAAAATGTACCAGGATAGTGTAAGCTCGTCTTCTATTATTTGGACGATTCTTATCAATTGGCTGCATACAACCTGAACAATACAGAAAAGATGAATTACATTAAAGATTTGAACATATTTTTATCACGATGACAAGGAATAATAGGTAGGAATGAAGATTAACATAAGTCCTGAATGATGTAAGTTGTTAAATAATTAAGAGTGAAGAGAACTGACTATTTATGGGACACTTAGGTGAATAGGCTTGGAAAGAAAAAGATAGAGTTCCACAAATTATGTTTTATGAGTAGAAATGAAGTTTAACTTGGAGGAGTATATCATTATAATAGGTTACGTAACTATAGAAAGTGCATATATCCGAATATCATCCAGTATGGTTAAGCAAGGCACAAACAAGATCTATTCGTAGCTCTATTTTAGCACACCTTGTAGATAGTGAGCATAAGGTTGACATTAATACAGCATTTAAAGCTATTTATCGCATTCCTGCTTATCTTAATTTCGCTTTACGAGTTCGTCTTCTACATTCAGCTGAAGCCATAGGAATCTACCTGAAGAAGCCAAACATGTGTGTTCAGAAGAAATTTGTACAGCCACTTTCCTTACCTTGACTGGTTATCATTATATTAATGTATGCAGCGGTCTAATTCGTCCTCCTCCTAAGCGTTTTAAAAATTATAACTATCCAAATTAATTTATAATTTTTTTGACTACTTCCTCGCGAATTGCAAGTTACCATTGTCGAAATCGTTTTATTTTTCTTTAATTATCTGTTACGTAACCAACATTCACATATTTCTTAATTATTATTGTTAATTCCTTGGGTTCCGAGTGGAACATACGGCTTCACCAACAAATCTCCACTCTCTTCTATTCTCTGCTGTCCTCTTCATCTGGATCCAAGACTGACCATAATCTCTTATCTCCTCCTTCCTAAACTATCTCTTCCATATCACCCTCGCATCGATAACCCACTCGTTGCTTCCCATTATTATTCCACTTGAGGAACAACCTGTATTGCTCTCGATGTCATTCGACGGCCTACTCAGTTTATGCCTGACCCATCCCTCTCCACTTTCTCCTACATATTTGTTGAGCCGTCGGCTTTTGCTTGTTTGTTTGTTCCCATTCAGAGTTTCTTGTTGATAATTCATTCTGTGCGGCCGGCTGGCCCGCTATTTTCAGTATGGAGTCAGCGAAGACAGCCAGGTGTTGATAAAAGTCAATAACTCATTGGAAATGCTTTTCGTGACACTCAAGGAAAGCTTCTGAGCCCTATAGAAGAACTGTCTCACTAACTGACTTCACATTTGTGTTGAATAGAATCCAAATCTTGTTGTTTATGATGACTGAGTGAGTGAAGCAGAAGATTTCCAAACTGGTTTCAGGTTGGTGAAGGCGTAGCTCGTCTTTCCGATTCTGGCTGACTTTGAAATCTTCATTCGTTCCGCCTGACATGTTGATACCAACCAATTATTGTTAACCAACATATCGCCACTTGACTCGTAAACTGCTGTGTATTGTTATAAAAATGCTGTGGATATAGATTAGAGTAGAGCCAGATGTGAGGATCTAATTGAAAAGTAAATCACCAAAAATACCCTTTGAGTCATGAAGAAAATAAATGTGAAATCCAGCGAAGAAAATTTTCTTTATCGATGAAATCATCTTCAGAGGCTGTACAGTCGTATTCATACTTACCAAATATGTATAGTAGTCTATTATTGAGTAATAGGGGTGACATAATTGATATGATTACTCAGAAGTGGCTTTAGAAGTAAAAATAAAAGTTGTAAATTACGTAGAACTCAACCGCACAAAGTTAGAAACTTGAGGAGGTTGAAATTGTTATTGAGTGAGAACAAAGGTAGTTGAGTGTACACTTAACAAGTGTGCAAAAAGTGTGAAAATGTACAGAAAGAACATATGAGAGTGATAACAGTGAATTAATTATTAAAGTAAAAACAAACTAAAAGTAAAATTGAAAATCAAAAAAGAATTTTTCTACAGGGAACGACTATTGAAGAGATTAAGACCAAGGTAGAATAGGAGGCTGGTGCATAGTTCGGGGTTATGTTGACGAGCTAGTTATACTGGCCACACAAAGCGCACACTTCCCAAACCTATCTCTGAACATTATTATCCGGCATGCTTAGCAAAAGGACAATGCAAGACAATTACTAGTTCAATTCTCGACCGCTTGGTGAACTCCAGACACGTAGCTCCACCAGAGTCGTCTTTCAAGGTCATCTACAAGGTGAGGCCAAATGGTACGAAAAGCGTCAGGTTTCAGCTTTTGTGTATGACGGAGGCGCTGGCAATTCGTCAATACAACTCCGAACTCTGCTAACAGAAAATGTTTGTCCAGTCACTTATTCTACCTTGGTCTTAATCTCTTCAATAGTCGTTCCCTGTAGAAAAATTCTTTTTTGATTTTCAATTTTACTTTTAGTTTGTTTTTACTTTAATAATTAATTCACTGTTATCACTCTCATATGTTCTTTCTGTACATTTTCACACTTTTTGCACACTTGTTAAGTGTACACTCAACTACCTTTGTTCTCACTCAATAACAATTTCAACCTCCTCAAGTTTCTAACTTTGTGCGGTTGAGTTCTACGTAATTTACAACTTTTATTTTTACTTCTAAAGCCACTTCTGAGTAATCATATCAATTATGTCACCCCTATTACTCAATAATAGACTACTATACATATTTGGTAAATATAAATACAACTGTACAGTACAGCCTCTGAAGATGAAAAGTAAATATTTCTTCTCTCCATCCTTTTGCTTAACAAATGTCTAAATAGGGATTTTTCCCACATTTTTATAAAATAGTCAAAGAAAAGTGGTAGATGAAAAAAAATAAAATCTTCCAAACAGGACAAAAGATAACCTCATAAAATTCGCACACCATGTTATCATCAAGGCAATTCAAAATGCACTAATGTCTCGTTCTGTGTACATCGATTTATAATAAGGGTTTTCTTGTATTTCCCAATTAATGAAAAAAAACGATGTTGTTTTTACTGACTTTTTGCTATTTAATGCTAATAGCTTTATCAAAGTATTATTAAACCAGAATTTACAAAATATCAGCTTGTATATAACAAATTAATCATCGTTTCTCCTCATGGGGGCATTTTTGCATTGTCAAGTTGACCAGTTGGTAAAGATACCAAAACCAAGTGTAGATTATTGGATTTGATAAGTGTGTAAAATTATAAAAGCAGCGCGTGATAACATAGCGAAATTGCTTATCACATTCGTGTTGATTTTGTCATTTCATGCGGGAGGGAGGTGTTGTAACCAGGTCAGATTCTGTTTTAGTCCATCATTCCTATTCAGGCAATTTGTATTCCACCTGATATGAAGTGCTTCTGATGATATTAGACGTTGTTTGTGATTTATGAAGTGCTCTTTCTGGATTATTTCAATATTGTCAAAATCAATTTTGTGACCTGATTCTATAGCGTAGTGTGTAGAGGACCTATGGCTGATGATTTTTCAAGCTATTCTAGTCCGCTAGCTGGATTTCTCGTTAGTCGAACAGAGTTGGGTCTACGGTGTTTATTTCCTCTGATTTCGATTTCTCTTAAGTGATGTTTGTCCGATGCATATCACATCACATTCCAAGCATTTTATTTTATAGACACAATTAGATAGAGAATTCTTAGGGATTTGGTCTTATGCATGGAGAAGGTTGCTTTGTAGTGTTTCAGTCTGATGTTTTGAAGAAAACTGTGATGTCGAGCTTATTGAGTGCTCTTCTGTTATCGGCGGACGTCTCTGTTCAATATGGAACGACAACTGTTGAGGTCCATGTTTTCGGAGTACGTTTTCAACCATATTTAATGTGTTGATTTTGTTGATGAATTTTTTGGGTAGTTATTTCGTTTGAGAGTCTCAGTAATGTTTGATATTTCCCCTCCTATTTCCTTTTCGTCCGTTATCAAAGAGTGTGCTCGTCTAAGAAGGCTTGAAACAACTGATACTTTTGTGCTGATGGAATGTGATGATTTGAAGTCTAAATATTTATTGGAGTGAGTTTTCTTCTAGAATATAGATGCATTAAAATATCCGTTATCCTTCATCTTAACCAGGCAGTCTAGAAATGGTATTTCACCAACGTCTGCTTCTGCTTCCAAAATAAACTGGATTCTGGGAGATAGATTGTTCTGTTTCCCTTAGAATGAATTGTGTATATCTCTTTTTAGCACTACAAAAGTATCATCTACATATCTTAACCATATTTTAGGAGTGAGTATGCTTGAAAAGATGTTATCTTCGAATCTATTCATAAAAAGATCAGCGACTATTGGGGAAACTGGTGAACCCATAGCAACACCATTTGTCTGTCTATATAAATTCCCTTTAAATGTAAAATAATTACTTTCTAGACAGAATTTCAAGCTATCTCTTAATTATTTCACTGTTGTCCAGTGAACATCTTTTTGATAGCGGTGTATCTGATTCTATTAGGCTGGAAATGATTTTTAGTTTTAATTGTTTGATAGTGATTGTTTCAGCAGAAATGTAACAAGCTAGATTTCTATTGCCTATTGTGGTTGATTATATTCAATACCTCCCAATAGTTCACAAAATGACTAGTGTTCAATAGATGCTTCAGAAGGACACTTTAAGATTTCATGTCTATTCTTGATTCAATAAAATCAAATGCCTATAAACTTACAAAATACTTGTAAATATCTGATAAGTTGAATGAAATAATCATGAATGTATACAGTATTAGCATATACATCAAGTGAAATTCACTTGACAATGCTTTATTGAATTCTCTATTCATATACTACTTATTGTAGGTATAACTATCACTATTATAGAGTTGATTTCATATGACTAATCAGTGTATACAATACAATACAACACAATAAATTTGTTCATCAGATATTTCTAATATGTCCAATTGGCAGTTTAGTATACTCACTGATTATGTGAAATAAAAGATTTGACTGGTGTTTCTATACTACTTTAATTGAGTTCGTTCTTTGTCTGTAGTGTGACTTGATAGATTCAAACTTGCTGAAGTATATGAAATATATATATATATATATGATTGTTCCCTTGAGTTCGGAGTAGAACATACAGGTTCAACAGTACATCTCCATTTTTTTGGTATTAGATGCTTGGAGGCAATCGGCTACAGGAAGCCTTCGGCTAGACCTAGATTTTGTGCCAGTCGGTACTCACCAGTCAGTCAGCAAGGCATATATACAACCTTGAAGGAACTCATGTTCATTTTGTGATTAAACCCACGTTACCCAGTACCGCCTGAGGTGAGAGACGTTACTACTGAGCTATTCGGGTTCACTATTGACCTCTTATAGGACTGTAGTGGATACTTTTGATTGGACACTAGTTAGAAACTAGTGTGATGTGTCTAGTTCTCTGTTTGGTGCAGATTGAATTCTATCAGTCACGTTTGCAATGTGGTCACCATTCTAGGTGGTTGCGAGCCCGAATAGCTCAGTGGTAATGTCTCTGACTGCGAGACTCACTGGGTGACGTGGGTTCGAATCCCAGAAGGGACATGAGCTCCTTCATGGTTGCAGATACACGTTGCTGACTAGTGAGTGCCGACAAACACGAAATCTAGGTCAGACAGGGATTCCAGCCGATTGTGTCTAACCATCTAATAACAACAATTCACAGTGCATCGTGATGGCGAACCACCTACAAAGGTGGCCACATTGTAAATGGGACTGACAGAATTCAGTCTGCACCAAAAAGATATATCACACTAGTTACTAACTAGTGTCCAATCAAAACATCTCCATTTTGTCCTGTTATCTGCAGTCACCTTTAGTTGGCCCCACGATTACCCACACGCTCTCATCTCCTCCTCACACGATTTCCTCAGTGTCACGCTCGGACGACCCACCTGTTGCTTCCCACTGGGATTTCACTCACTGGTCTCCTAAGCGTGTAGCCAATCCATCTCCACTTTCCTCCGAATATTTGTTGGGCAACAGGTTCTTGGTTGGTTGGTTCTTTCCCACAGTTTCTTGTTGCTAATCCACTATGGCGGGCCATTTGATCTTCAGTATGGAGCCAGCTAAGATGGCAGCTATAAATAAAAGTTTGAATCAGGCTGTTGGAGGTGCTTTTTGGGACTGGCAGTGCAAGTTTCTGATCCATATAGAAGAAGAATTGACCGATTTAACGTTGGTGTCGAAAATCCGAAGAAGATTGGTGGTGGCTGTTGTTGGCTGGTCACCTGTATCATCTCTGTCTTCCTTATTTTCACTTGAAGTCCTGCCCTGGCTGTTTGGTGTTCTGCCAACTTACTGGTTTTCGGCTGTAATTCTTGGAATTTATTTGACATTAAACATAAATAGTTCTCGAAATCCAGATCTTTTAGAGTCTTCATATTGGTCTAACATATTCTTATCTTTCCACCCTCTACACACACGGTGTGCTGCATAATTAAGTCTACCACAATCAGAAATATCATTGGTGACAGCAGCCAGCAGGCTTGTCTTACTTATGTATTCACAACTAGTGATTACATTATGAAATATCAGCGGGTAAAAATCATCTACCTAAATTTACACCAGATATTTATGAACAAATAAACCAAGATTATTGCAGATCATCTCAACATGAATTACCAATCTGATCCTCTTTGTCTAATTCAGGATGATTTTGATCCATGGAAAAAAATACCCAGCTTGTTAATTTGGTTTGATGACAAACTGACAGTAGAAATATCGCCCATTCATGTGATATGTGGGCAAAATCCTCCGAGTTAAAAAAACAACAACAAATAAACAAACAATAATCAAGTTAGTAGAAGACAAGGCTGCCTACTATCGCCAATGATTTTCCTGATTGCAGTAGATTGGATAATGCGACAAACAGCGGGCAATGAGGAAACAGGCATAAAATGGACTCACACAAAGAACTTGGAGGATCTGGACTTCGCCGATGATATATGTCTGATTTCCCACAAACTGGAAGATATGCAAGTGAAAAGTAACAAGTTGGCAGAAGAAGCATCCAGAGAAGATAGAACTTCAGGTGAACATAGAGAAAACAGAGGTGATGGAGATTCCTGGGCAACATCACCAGCAGCAACAACAACAACTGACAACAATCAGCATAAATGGGAGGAACCTGAAAGAAACAACCTCCTTCACCTACCTGTGAAGTATCGTTTCAACTACAGGCGGAACTGACGAGGATATCAAAGCAAGAATCGGAAAAGCAAGACAAGCTTTCACTAATCTCAAGTCTGTGTGGAGGTCAACAGCACTCACCATCAAAAATAAGATCCGGATTTTCAACTCCAATGTAAAGTCAGTGCTACTTATTATACGGATCAGAGACTTGGCCAGCGCGTCATAAAGAGCATCTCAAACAAACTACAGACCTCCATTAACAGTTGTCTTCGCTCAATACTCAAGATCCGATGGCCGGTCAGAAAAGATCAGCAACGGAGATCTCTGGCGATGAGCGAACCAACCAGGAACGGATTGTGCAAAAAATATGCAGAAAAGAATGGAGGTGGATTGGCCATACTATGAGGAAACCATCAAGTGACATCACATGCCAGGCCATCACTCGAGTGGAACCCGAAAGGGAAGCGGCGAGTTGGTCGTCAGTGCGAGGGTGACTTGGAGGAGGTCATGTGGAAAGGAGATATAAAAACATGTGGGCAGACTTGGAGCCAGGTGAAGACTCTAGCAGAGAACCGAACTCATTGGAGACGCACGGCTGAAGCCCTATGTTCCTGTAGGAATTAAAGGAAACAATAATAATAATAAACTTCCTCTTCTTGGTGGGTAGCTTACGAGAAGAGCCGACTGAACTGTAAGATGGTCCATCCATAGAAAGCCTCTATGGAACTGACAAGTTTCTACCTTTGGGTACCTAATTTTATCTCTTGCCACTCATGTCCAATGTATCTGCAGCCCTGATGCACTGGAAGAAGAATTTCGCTTTGTGGTGAGAAATCTACATGCAAAACTGATATCCACTAAAAAATTATTGACAAGAACATCAAACCGAAAATTCAAAGACAAGAGACGTCATTCGTGCCAAATAAAGGAACTTTACATTAACCTCAGCTTCGAAGGTTACTTACTCGGGAGAATTTCGGCTTCTTTAAGAACTTTCTCTGCAGAAATTCTGGTAGTCACCCACTGATCTGTAGAAGCCCCAAGGACAAGATCTCGCATGTGAACCCTTGTGTATGTGGAGCCAGGTACATTGATCTTTCTACACGTATGCTGTTTGAAACGGTTCAGGAACACTGTCCCACATGGTTCAGAAGGGTAGTAGTGGCTGTCTCCATAAGGAGTCCGATAATCGAACGCATTCTCAGCACTCATCATTTCATCTCAACAAACTCCCCCTCCAAAGTAATCTGCAAAGTGAAAAACGATCTTCCAAGCTAATACGCTTTCATCTCCTTCGCATTGATGAAGCTTTACCAGTCAGTTAGAGAAACCAGAGCTCTACATACAAAGGAAAACTATTCAACCACTTCTACTATCTTGGTAACAGCCGTGTTGATTTCTACTGATCTGGCTTTTGTTTGTTTTCTTTGTTTGTGTTTCTAATTCCTTATAACTCTTGTATTGCCTCACAACTCTTGCACAATTCCATATTCTCATTCGTTTCTACGTGCATTCTTATTACAACTCATTCGTCATTAAGTCATTCATATTATTGCGTAACTCTGATACGCCTATTTAACCCCTTTCATGTATTGATTAATATTGACAAGTATGTTTGTGACAACTCGTCATCACTTTTGTTAGTATCCTATTTGATGAAGAATTGTGTATAAATGCGATTGTACAGCTAAGGGGGAAAGTGGATTCGCCTAAAAGAGCCTCTTTGCTTAACTACGTGTTTTGTTCTCATTGGATATTCTCATTATTATTTTTTTGTTTTCATTACCTCGTATATAAGATTTTCCAGATTTCCACAATCAAACTTGTCAAAGTGTAAATTCAGTAAATTACACAATACAGACTGCAAATAGAACCATTGATATAAGAATAGAACTTGTGCACTGTGGTGAAGTATAATTCCATTATGAGTAGAATTTCATTTTGATAAAGTCTCACAGTGTTATACAGTAATATTTACTGATGACCACGTTTCGAGCACAATTTATTGCTGCTCATAATCATATCAAGGTACTCACTCACACAACTTTCGAACTTCGTTTATATAATTCCATTATTTTTCATCGCTTGACTTGATTGGTAGTAGTATTTTCCATATTTCCGGTATGAGTGATGAGTCATTTCTATTGCATGTGTTGGGTGTAGACTCGATGAACCAGGCAGGATTCAGTAATCAACTCTCTCTCTCCACCTACCTATGTTACTTTTAGAATTTTGACTCTGTCCCACCCACCCTATTGTGTGGTTGTGTGTTAATGCATGCAGTGCAATTGCTGAGTTTTTTTCTAAATTACTTATCTTCTCGGGTCAACATTTTACCTTAGCTAAATTCTTATGTTCTGATAATCTGACTAGCCCCGACCTACTAGTTTGACCTATGTAGTTGACCTAACTCACAGTCATTGCAAGGCATTTTGTAAATTATATTATTTTGTTTAATTGGGTCCACCGGGTCTTTTAGCCTACAGATCTTGTCCCAGTTGACCTAATTAGACAAAATAATATAGTTCACAAATTACTTTGCAATGTCTGTGAGTTAGGTCAACTACATAGGTGAAACTATTACGTCGGGGGTAGTCAGATTGTCAGAACATAACAACTTAGCTAAGGTAAGAATGGTTGACCCCGAGTAGATAAGTAATTTAGAAAAAAACTCAGCAATTGCACTGCATGCATTAACACAAAACCACACAATAGGGTGGGTAGGACAGCGTCAAAATTCTAAAATGTAATATAAGGGGGTGGAGGGAGAGGTCGATTACTGAATCCTTGTTCATCGAGTCTACACCCAACACGTGCAATAGAAATGACTCATCACTCATACCGAAAATATGGAAAATACTACTACCAATGAAGTCGAGCGATGAAAAATAATGGAATTATATAAACGAAGTTAGAAAGTTGTGTGAGTGAGTACCTTGATATGATTATGAGCAGCAATAAATTGTGCTCGAAACGTGGTCATCAGTAAATATTACAGTATAACACTTGTGAGACTTTATCAAAATAAATTTTACCCATAATGCAAATAGAATCGTATATATATATATATATACCATTTAGCCACTGGGACCCGATTCAATCGCCAGCCCATAAATTCTAACTTCTACCAATTCGTGATCTGTTTTAGCGCGATCACTAGGCAATGTCATCGGCAGGAAACCCATCCTCACTCCCGACTGGATGGGCTTCACTGGTCACGACTTTTCACTAGAACTCCAGGAAACTCCGTCCTGTAGAAACTTACTAGCGGCCATCAGATTAATTTTCAAGAGTTTTCAATGGTTCTCTAACTGATATCAGTCCATGTTCAAACTCAAATAATAAATCAAATCCTCACAAATCAACTCTTGAAAATGTATATAGGTATAACTGTTATTATTGGATAGTTGGAGGCAGTCGGTAGGAATTTCTGGAACTAGACTTCATAATTATTGGTACTCGCTAAAAGTGTGTTTCTGCAACCTCTGAGGAGTCAGTTTACCCTTGGAGATTCGAACCTGCTTCACACAGTACTGCAGTCTGAGTCGTGACCATTAACCTTTTCGGGTCCTCTATTGAACCTCTGTAGGATTGTAGTGTTTGGGCTGACCTGTCACTGAAGTGTAACGACTATTATGTATCCAGTCCTTGGTGTTTATGCTGAGTGAGTTGTATCACTTGTTGAGTCGCTAGGAATTCTACGACTCTTAAGGCATTTCTATATTAAAATAACTTAGTTTTTAAAAAAAAATGCGTATTGACTCTTGTACTTATTTTTCATCTGATATGACAAAATTCAAAATGGAAATAATTTAATATCATTTTCTTGTTGAGAATAGATATTTATCGTGCATTATAAATGATTATTATATTATTATTACCTTGGATTCCAAGTGGAACATAAGGCTTCAACAACACATCTCCACTTTGTTCTGTTTTTTGCCGTCCTCTTCAGCTGGGTCCACGACTGACCAAAACTCTCTCATCTCCTCCTCAATCACACATTCTTCATGTCAACCTCGCACTGACGACCCACTCGTCGCTTCCCACTGGGATTCCACTCGAGCTATGGCCTGCATTACAAGCGATTTCATTCGACAGTCTCCTCAACATATGCCCCATCCATCTCCATTTTCTCCTACATATTTGTTGAGCAATCGGTCCTTGCCTGTTGGTTTTTTGCTAGAGTTTCTTTCTTTCTCACTAGCCAGCATGGAAACAGCGAAGGTGACAGCTGTTGATAAAAGTCTGCAACCTGTTGGAAATTATTTTCGTGACACACAGTGCAACTTTCTGACCCGTATAGAAGAACTGACCGACTTCACATTTGTGTTGAAAATACGAATCTTGTTGTTTATGCTGACTGAGTGGGGCAGAAGATTTCCAAACTGTTGAATGAGGTTGATAAAAACTTGGGGTGCGTCGTAGTCTTGAAGTGGTTTCCAAATTACTTCTCGGTCTACGCTATCTGTTAAAGGCCTTTTGAAGTCGATGAAGTTGAGGGAGAGGTTTGACTGCCATTCTATGCTTTGTTCTGTGATGACGATGCGTAGAGTTGCAATTTGATCAGCACACGATCCGCATTTCCTGAATCCAGTTTGTTCCATGCTGGTTTATTTCTGTATCCAATGCATCCGGTATTCTCTCCAGGATGATGCAACTTAGTATTTTGCTTAGCGTGGACAAGAGCATTATTCCACGCCAGTTCTTTGGCAGTTTGACGAGGTAGCCAGCCCTTCTTCCAATCAGTAGGCACCTTTCCTTTTTTTCCAAACGTTTTGCAGTAATGGAGTGAGAACATCTGCCGTAATCCCTGGGCCCGTCTTAACTGCTTCGGGAGGAATGCCGTCTGGTCCTTCTGCCTTCCCGGACTTCAGTAGCTTGATACTATACACCTTTCTTAAAAGCTGTTATGAATAATAAGGCTACTGCTGTCCGGGTTCAGTGATGTTGCCAAAATCTGATATGGGTTGATATGACCAGTACTAATAATAATCCTGCTGACAAAAGAGTACGATACGGTAAGGCGGTAAGTAACTCGTCTTAAGACTGAATACCACAACTGATTTCCAGTCATCTCAAACTCCAAGAATCGACGCAAATAAAGATAGAAGGGAGACTGCTCCGAGATGTTGAAAGCAATCGACCTGTATTATAGAAAAGTACATTATACAAAATTATTACCCATCTCCGGTAGGTAAGTCAATAAATTCGGCCTCAAGGTTGTCAAACCATCTGGGTGATTTTAGCCCGTTTTAACAGGTTTCAGTCTGTTCTAGATTGTTTTAATATCAGGCAAAATTAGAGGTATATAACAAAGAAGAAAAAATACTTAGAGCATCTATCGGTAGAAAGTTTACATCTCGTCATTTGGTCTGTATTTAGAAAGTTACATAAATGTTTTAGAATTAATGTACCATTTTGAAAATGACGGTTATTCGTAAACACCTTCAGTCATTAGGAGAAAAATTGATTTCTTAACAAAATATTTGGATTTTTATAAATTCAGTAAAGTGTTTTGTGGTGACAGCTGTCTGCAAGCCGAAATTGTAGACACCAATTTACGCCAATGTTTACATCCCAAATCGGGGTCATGAGATAAAACAATAACAAAGCCTAACCTTGATGAACTCAGCAACCAATCACAGAAGACTTAGCGTGTGCAAATATGATTCGCGGATATATGGCCTTACTTTCTGAGAAACGGTCACAAGCAGTACAGAATAACCTTCAGCAAGAAAACAACTGATCAGTAGACGCTGTTTCTCTGTTAATAACAACGGATAATAATATACATAAAAATATGTAAATATCTGTTGATTTTCTCAATAAACGATCTGTTGCCTGGCCCTTGTCTTCTGTCGTTACATTTTGTTCCAATACACTACGACAAGTCTTGATACAAGACAGCATGAATGTCTAGTCATCCTTACACGTATTTCAGTAAATACGAATTCGTTATATATGTTTTAAGTGCACTACAAGACCAGTGCTCTACTACTGAGCTATGAAGACTGATACTCATTCCTAATCCTCGCCTCGATTACAAACCTTTAGTAAGATCAGAAAAGAGAGAGGTTTGAATGTTACGACAAAAACCAACTCATTGTGCTGTGAACGCAGGTGACAAGTCTTTGTGCCTTACTGTATAGCTGGCAAAACTTCCCTGAGACACGCACAGCCATAAGTCGCTTCAAAGACTGCAAAAATACGATTATTTTTGGTTGGATCTATGTGGTTCTACTCAATAATAATAACATCGAAAAAAACAACTCAAAATTACCTCAACCGTGCCGTTAGACAGCTTTACAAACAAGGTTATGATATAAGCACAAAGTATAATATACTCAACAAGGTGGGATCAATAACTTTGTCCAGAAGAATCACACACTAAACAATTCCCACAGACAGTTCCGAGTCAGAATCACCTTGACTCATTCAAACAAAATCACATCATAATAAGAATCGAGTGAATATATGATATGCGAATTCAGAACAATGATACACAGTCTAGGAGAAAGGAGGAAAAATAATTACAAAGTTCATTGAAACATTCAAAATAAGTATGAATATTGTAATTGGATTGTTGAGGAGGGATTTTCCAAACAATTATTCCAGCAAATCGGAAGTATTGTTAGAAACATCACTTCCTAAAGAATGTATGCCGGTGCTACTGAAAATTCAAGGCACTGAAGCCCTATGAACCACTCTGAATGCGAAGGAATGCAAAACATTTTAGTGCATAATAAATTGAGATGTTGGCAAATGAAGCGTATTATTATTATTGCTTCTTTTAATTCCTAGAGGAACATAGGGCTTCAGCCGAACGTCTCCATTTCATTCGGTTCTCTGCCAATGTTCTTACCTGGCTCCACGTCTACCTACATGATTTCATCTCCTCTTCTCATGACCTGCTCCACTCCACGTCACCCTCGCACTGACGACCAACTCACCGCGTCCCATTCGGGTTCTACTCGAGTGATGGCCTGGCATGTGATGTCGTATGGCCAGTCCACCCCCATTTTTTTCTGCATATATTTTGCACAGTTGGTTTCTGCTATGTTGGTTGGTTCATTGCCAGAGATCCCTACTGCTTATCTTTTCTGGCCGGCCATCTGATCTTGAGCGATGAATTGAGCTAAGACAACTGTTGATGAAAGTCTATAGTTTGTTCGAAGTGGCCTTTGCGACTCGGCGCAGCGCGGCGGCAAGTCTCTGATCCGTATGGTAAGTAGCACTGACTTCATATTTGAGTCGAAAATCCAGATCTTATATTTCATGCTGAGTGCTGTTGATCTCCACACAGACTTGAGAGTAATGAAAGCTTACCTTGCTTTCCCGATCCTCACTTTGATGTCCTCTTCAGTTCCGTCCACCTGTAGTCGAAGTGATGCCTCCCAGGTAGGTAAAGGATTTTGTTTCTTTCAAATTCCTCCCCTTAATGCTGATTGTTATCTGTTGTTGTTGTGGTTGTTGCTGTCGCTGTTGGCTAGGAATCTTCATCACCCCTGTCTTCTCTATGTTCACCTGAAGTCCAAAATGTAGCGTGTATCATCTAAATTAAATTAAATTAAAATTTTATTATAGCTTGGTTCCACACTGTATTTTGGTACAAGTATGAAATTTTCAGCGTGTGATATCGGTAGCCCAAATTTAGCAGGCCGACCATAGATATCCGGTGTGCGTCGGCGGGGGATCGAACCTCGGACCATGTGCATGGTCGGCGAAAGTCCTAACCGCTGTGCCACTGATGCAAAGTGGAGTGCGTCGGCCGGGAATCGAACCCGGACCGCCCGCGTGGCAGGCAGTAGCAATAAAATAAACGTTTAAGAAGAAATAATGAGTGTTTACCCGAAAAACATTTCTAAAAGGAATATGCTTATTTTCCATAATTTTATATATTTGTTCCTGTCGCTATAAATTTACGTTAACTTCTTTTGTGTACTCAATAGTATTCAGTAGTCACTGACAGTCTATATAAAGATTTATTTTATGCAATTAAAGTATTATCAACTTGGTATGAAAGTTCGAATGTTTGAATATAATTAATGCAAGAGGCTTATAAACAAATTACAAAGGATTAGTTGATAGTAGAATAGTTTTTGACGAATACAGGTGTGAACGAGATGAACATGGAAACAAATAGGTGGTTCTCAGACGATTTCAGTGAAGAAATATACATTCCTTTTCCATTATTTCCTCATCATCGCCTGGCTGGCTCTACACTAATATTTAGTGGTTTTTTAAATCGAAATTTTTTTTACCAATCAAGTGGTTATTTTGGTTCGTTAGTTTTAGGTATAGGCAAGATGGGTGAAATTAAGAGGTTAAAGGTCATCAAAACAATTAACTAATAGATGTTAGTAACAAGATATCTAAGTTTTAAAGGAGGGGTGAAAATTAACTACGGAATTCAAAATAAGTTGATTCTTAGGCGTTAGCAACAAGTTATTGCATAACCAGGAAATCTGTAAAATAATAATGTTAACTTTTACAATTCTGGCTAATTTTGTTAACTCGTTTGTGTTTTACACAATTCTTCTGAGTCATCCTATTCTTCTTAGTCATCATTGCTATTTTACAAATTTCTTGATTATGTAATGATTTGTTTCTAATGCCTGAGAATCGAATTATCTTGAATTCCGTAATTAATATTCACCCCTCTTTTAAAATTTAGATATCTTGTTACTAACACTTATTAGTTATTTGTTTTGATGACCTTTAACCTCTTAATTTCACCCACCCACCCCCTATACTTAAAACTGAGTAACTCAAATAACCACTTGGTTGGTAAAAACAATTTTGATGTAAAAAAAAAACAGCCATATATTATCGTAGAGCCAGGCGATGATTAGGAGCTAATTGAAAAGGACTGTATTTCGTCGCTCAATCTGTTGTTTTTGTAAATAGGTGGGTATTTTCCACGATTTGAAAAAGTGTAAGTACCTCTCGTCACTGAAGGAATTTAGAAGGTTTCTGTGTTTCCTTTTCAAGCTTGCCTAAGTGAATGTAGAATTGAACTTCTTGGAAGGCTATATTAAGAATCATGAATATCCGAAGTGGTTTTGGTAGACATTCTGTAAGGGTCATTTATATCACGATTCCAAAAGTCTCCAACGCCACATTAGAAATCTCGTTGATTCTATTAGTTGGCGTAATATTCTAGCTAAAATGAAACATATCACAGAGGTCTTCTACTTTTTGCGAAGTATCATGAAGTGAAAGACAGTCGTTTAATGAACATGTTACTCTGGTGCATGGCAAACAAGGCAAGAATGTTAAATCAGATATGGACAAAAGTCTTAAATCCGTTGAAGTACAGAGAAAGTACCTCAGGGATCCAAATGAATTCATTTTCAGTGACTCCTCAGTCAGTTTGTCAATGCCAAAATTAGAATCCCTATGTTTATGACTGAAATTTCGTGATGTGAATTTAAACAACAGCAGACTTCACACATACGTCCATTTCAAAAATATTATCGGTCCAACTTGGGAGTCGAAAAAGAGCTCTCGTTATCTCACTAGCTCACCGCATCGGAAGAATTTGCAGCATTCACTGCTTAGAAGGAGAGCTCTTATTTTTCAAAAATATCTTGGTTCAAAATGGATATCCCGCGCGTTTTGTGTAGAAGTATATGAGATCAAAGCCGGCAGGAGAAGAATGCACTTCAGTGCCAACGAAAACACTATATTTGAATCTGGACTTCAGAGAAGACTTAGTGGTATACATCCTAAACAGGAGAATCTCTAATTCCGCAAAGAAGACCTTTCCGACAGTAACACAAAGGGTGATATTAGCTGCCCACTGCTTCTAAGCGGTGTGAAGGACGAACTCCCGCATATAATCACTCCGATGTACATGTATCAATTAACCTGCTCGTGCAGCGCTAGATAAATAGGTCGTTCTATGTGTGCTAGAGAACATTGCCCAACATGGCTGTAAAGAGGAGTTACTGGTTCAGTCAGAAGCGTCATAATTGAACACCTCGTCAACACCTGTCACAGCATCTCAACTGACTCATCATTCAGAGTTATTTACAAAGTGAAGAAAAGTCTACTGAAGGTAGTGTATATTCGACTTCTTTGTTCTGCAGAAGCCTTTGCCTCGAAAAACCGGAGCCATGTGTTCAAAAGAAACCAGTCTAGCCTCTATATTTACCGTAGATCAATTTTTGTTTGACTCCTTCGTTTTCAATTATCTTTTTTAAATTTAAGTCAAAAAAACTATTATTCTAATTTATTTCCATGCCTATGTCATTCGCAGTTGTATTCGTTGAAAACTCTTTTGCAACTACTTTTAAGTTTTGATTTGATTTGATTGGTTGGAGGATTTCATCATGAGCTGACATCATTTAGAGAACCATTGGAAACCAACTGGGAGTACTGGACAGCCAGCTGTTTCGTCAGCCTAGTTTTGGGACTCTTCATCAGTATGCACCCACCGGAGTTCGAGCTCGCCTTGTAACCAGAAGGTCCTGGGTTCAAACCCCGCATTGTGAGTGCGTAAATTGTCACCCAACTCACTAGTTACTCATCAGCTGACGCATCTGTCGTCTTTATTACGTAACTCCTCTGCCATTGTTTGCATACATTTACTTTGTTTAAACTTGAACTCTCTGTGCAAACCTAGATAAGCGTAATTTTCTGGGCACTATTCACTATGTCCAAAGCCGCCTGTCAACTGATATCATGTGAAATTTGCAAGTATGTTAAAGCTTCTCTGTACATGAACTTAATAATAATCTCATTTAGATTGTAAGCAGCTGAGCTGATGAGAAGTCAACGAAATAAACAATGATGATACCATATTATTCTGCACAAACAACTGTTGTTCTTGCTTTACTTAGGTTCACATTTGCCACTGGCTAGCGGTGGTGCTTTAAATAACCAAGTGGCAGAAGTTAGAATTCATGAATTGGCGATTGGATTTCTTCTTATTGATTGAATGTTCAATGGACTGACCTCACAACCTCAAGAACCTGGAAGCATGCTGCTGAAGAGTCCTAAGGGAGGAGGAGGGGGGCAGGAAGAAATAGTTGTCGAGTACTTCCTGATTTTCAGTGGTTCTCTAACTGAAGTCAGATCGTAACAAAAAAGAAACGAAATCACTTATGTATCACATTCCACTTAGTTCACTATCAATTTAGAAAATCAAAACTCAAAGGTCATTCCTATATTTCATTATTCTTATCATAAAAAATACACACATACATACGTGGAGATAAACAAATAAAAATTGTTTGTAAATTGATTTAATTATTTACTGATCCTTGTATCCTATTCTATATCCAGGTCAATAGGCTTCTGTACAATATTCATCTTACTTGATTTAACTACTCTCTCTCTCTCTTTCCCTCTCTCCAAATGTTCATTTCTCCTTTTTCTGTAAGGCTTTTTTTAATACCTTTCATTAATAGCTTACTTTGATGTCTTCTCCAAAACAAAGTGGATATGTATTGATTATGTTATTATACAGATAAGATTTCAACGACCAAAACCTGATTTGTTGTGGTCTGAATGCAGGAAATCGATCTTTGCGTTCTACTATAGATACATGATCAAAGCTTTCTTAAGTTACTCACCCTCACAAAATACCCCAACGGTTATTATTTAACAGTGTTAATATATCAAAACACGATGTCGTTAGGCAGCTGTACAGACTGAACCTCGGTGGGTGTGTACTGCTGAAGAGGAGTCCTAAACTAGGCTGATGAAACCGCTGGCTGTCCAGTACTCCAAGCAGGGTTTTCCAATGATTCTCTAAGTGATGTCAGCTCAGGATGAAATCCTGTAACCAATCAAACAAAAAGTCCCTACAAAAGCAATACTTGAAAATTTATCTGATGCTCACTAGCATTTACAGAAGTAGCAACAAAACTACTTCATATCGTGAGAGATAGTGAAAATTTGAGGTTCCAGTATATTCAGTTATACCGGCTATTGTTGATCTCTCTACAAAAAACAATAGCACATTTTATACTCATTATGATCGGGTAGTGTAAAAATGTAACTTGGGAATGGCTGTCAAACAACATTAGAGCAATTGTTAGATTTTTTCCACGAATCAACATTAGTTAGAGGGAGAAAGATCAATGAAAACCGTGGATCACTTGGCAGTTGTTTCGTCCTATTGGATGGATTCCAGGAAGCTGGCTGTCTAGTACTCTCAGCTGGCTTTCCAACGGTTCTCTAACTGATGTCAGCTCATAATGAGATCCTCCAACCAATTAATCAAACAAAATCCCTACGAAACCAATAATTGAAAATTTCTCTTCAGTGCAAAACAAGTACTGTATTATTTAACCAAAAATCATCCGTAAGAAGTAGGTTAGAATCAAGTAGAATAGTCCTGAAAAGGTGAGTTTAAATTTCTATCAACAAGAATTAAACACCAACAATTTCCACAATTAGTCCAAAGTCAAAATCAACTTGATTCACTATTATATAATCTCAGTCGTGGAATAACACACAATTAATATCACTTCACAAAGGAGAAGTATTAGAATTAGAAATTACAGAGGCATAAAGAGAAATAATAAGAATTAAGTCAACAGATGACATGCAAATGTTGAAATAATGGTATACGGTCTAGGAGACAAATGGATAATAATTTCAAAGTTAATTTATTGAATTTTAGATTTTCCCGTCAACTGATTTGACTGAGGTGCTCAGTCTCAGGTGGACACGTCAGCTTCTTGTGCAGATGCTTCCACAATGTCTAGGCATGTAATTAGAAGTTAACTGGTGGATGGTGACTAGCAGTAGAATCCAGGATAACGCACATTTCGTCCTATTTGGGGCACGTCAGCTACTGGATGTACCTGTATTCCGCATTGAGTGGTGATGTTCCCACCGAGGCTCGAACCCAAGAGGTGACTCTCATCGCCCAGGTGGTCTAGTAGATAACGCTTTGGCTTTTGAAACTATGGGCACTGGGTTTGAGCCTCGGTGGGAATATCATCACTCACTGGGGAATGCAGGTACATTCAGTAGCTGACGAGTCCCAAATAGGACTAAATGCGCGTTATTCTGGATCCCACTGCTAGTCACCATCAAACAATTAAATTTGAAGGTTAGTTAGGATATTCAAGTGAGTATAAATATTGTCATTATATCTTTGAGGAGGGATATTTTTCAAACAGTTACTCCGTTAAAAAGATGACAGTGGGAAAATTTTCTTTTGAATCATTTGATGACAAACAGTGAGTCAGTACACGTAATGTCACTGTTAATTTGTGTTCACAGAATGAAAATAAGTGATGGGGTAAAAAGTGAATACACAAAGAAGTATAAAAAGTTTTAAAAAAACCTAGGATGAAATAAATGAAATGCCATTTGAATGGGAATCAGCAATTTTAATCTTTCTTGTTTCAACGTCCATTTGTGATAGAAATCAAAGGGTGATAGTTAGAAGTACTATTATGACTATTATTTCCTTGGGTTCCAAGTGGAACATTAGTCTTCAACAGCATACCTCCATTTTGTCCTGTACTCTGGAGTCCTCCCTAGCTGGTTACACCATTGCCTATAAGATCTCATCTCCTCCTCACACGATCTCTTTCATGTCATTCTTGGATCTACTCCAAACTCGTAGTTTCTCATTCAGATTCTACTCAAGCTACAGCATAGCGTGCAATGTCCCTAGACAGTCTTCTCGGAGTATATCTAGTCCGTCTTCATTTTCGTCGGAATATTTGTTAAGCAATAGGTCCTTAATTGGTTCTTTCTCAGAGTTCCCTACTGCCAGTTCTTTCTGCCCAGCAATCTGATCTTCCCTATAGAGCTGGCGAAGTTATCTATTGATGTAAGTTTCCAATAGCCCATTGGAAATGCTTTACGTGATGCGAGCGCCAAGTTTATGCGCCACATAGAAGAAATGAATGACTTAACTGACTTGGTGTTGAAAATCCGAATCTTGTCCTTTATGCTGACTGAATGAAGAAGATTTCCAAACTGATCTGACAGTAATGAAGGTCTATCTTCCTTCCGACATCTTCATTCGTGACAACTTCAGTTGAAACGATGGTGCCTAGATAAGTGAAGGAAGTGACCTATTTCAAATTTCACCCGCTGATATTGATTGATGCTATTTTTTGTTGTTGGTGGTGTTGGTTTCTATGTTTACTTGACCTCCTGTCTTTATTGGGGGTTCTGCCAGTATTTTTAGTTCTCCCCTGTAGGTCTTCGATTATGCGTGACACTGAAGATAAATCATCCACTATGTTCAGATCTTCTAGAGTCTTTTTATCGGTAGAATGTGTCCTTGCCTTCTTACTCTCCCTTGTCTCTGTTGCATAATCCAGTCCACTACACTTTCATAGGTTATATTGGGTAGCTTTAACTGACCCCTGTCCTCACTTGTAAAGCTTTGCTGGCTTTCCAGTCGTTTGTCTGTTATTTTGAAAACCATAAGTTCATAAATACAAATGTTTACTGAAACTAATGCCGTAATAATGTGCGTAGGTGGCACAGCAGTAGAACCACGAATGTGGTACGGGGTTCGATCCCCAGCCGACGCATTCCTTTACCTCGTTAAGCCAGTAATAAGACTGGTAAAGAGGGAAGGTTGGACATGAAGCTAGCAGTCCCATCCTGTAAAAATAAACACCACTGCTACAGAAACCGCAAGCCTCTAGCTTGAAGCTACCCTATGTTCCACTGGGAACGTGAAAGAATAAAAAACTGCAATGCAGTAAGAAGGAATTTTCAAATAGCTAACATTTGCGTCCACGATCAGTGCCTCTCATTGATTATCATTTGATAATCTAACTTACTTGTCATCTAATTTTGAAATGTCCAGTGAAACAGCTGAGTGGGTGATATGGACGATTCAGCTGAGATCTCTTCAGATTTACTTCATGCTTACAAAAATATGTTTTCGAAAAACATTTGGGTACTACTAGTTATTGGAAAACGTCCACAAAAAACCACACCCACACACATAAGAGTAGACATTCACCAAAATGACTGTCTCATTAGATTAGTATAACAATATTTAGATTGTGGCTGATACACAATGTCTGATGGCTTCCAGTGATGGCAAATACTGATAATAAAAATGAACACATAAAAGGAGGAAAACCAGTGGGATCGCCCATATCAGCATTAATAGCTGTAGTCGTTATGCAAAGATTAAAATTCATAGCCCTACCCATAAGCAAACCATAAATTTGTGTACGTTATTTTGATGGCATATTCGTAATAATGAAAAGAAATCATTTGGAATACACCCATAAATTAATAAACAACATATTTGAAGACATCAAATTCACAAGAGAAGAAGAATTAGACAACAAAATTCCATGTTTAGATGTCTTAATCAGGAGAACTAACACAAGAAATTTAGAAACACACGTACACAGAAAATCAACGCACACAGATCAAATACTCAAAAATAGTAGCAATTACCCAGTTACCCACAAAAGAAACTGTGTGCAGACATTGTTTAAAAGAGTTCAAACACACTGTAGCACTATTCCTGTGTTGAACAGAAGTCATGCCATACTCCGTCGATTTATAAGAATATATTCGGTCTAACCTACTACATTAAGAGGCTAAGACAATCAGGTATCACTCAACCTCTTCTTTTACAATTTATTAACTGTTGCATCTTACCCGATTGTTGCTAATTGCTCCCCCTTAATCTTTCCTGGGCTACTCAAAAAGAACTATGTCATATTGTGTAGGGTATTAAAGTTTGTCAGTATGGCGGGTAAGTGGTGCGCCACTATTGTAGTCTAACTGTCAGCACCCTCTGTGTGTTCCCAACTCTCCCACTGCATCTTATCAGGTAGGACCAGGTGTCATTATAAAAGATTATATGGTTGCAAAACTAACTACATTGAAAAGACCGTCGACGGACATCGCGCGCAATGCAGGCCATTACTCGAGTGGAATCTTAATGGGAAGCGACGAGTGGTTCGTCGGTGCGAGGGTAACATGGGGGAGATCGTGTGCTGGGGAGAAGGAGATGAGAGATTATGGTCAATTGTGGAGGTAGCTGAGAAGGGCAGCAGAGAATAGAAGAAGGTGTAGATGTGGCGCTGAAGCCGTATGTTCCACTTAGAACCCAAGGGAATAAAAGTAATAATATAATTTCATGGAAATAAAGTCGCATAAGTTTTCAGTTTTAGACACTTCATTCCTGTTTATTTCCCGCATTTAGACTTATCTATCATAAAAGACAAATAAAACCCTGAGGTAAGCATTTGCTCGCTTAACCCTTAGTCGCTTCAAATTTCTACTACTCTGATCTGTTTGTTTAACTCTTGATAGTGACTTCTTCATGGCTGATGTAATGAAGTGCAGTCAGTCGTCGTCCTTCTGAGTATAAGATAACCTAAGAAGTAAACAGTGCAGGAGAATTTCATGTGACCAGTCAGTATATAGACTTATTTACTGGATGACAAAATTTCAAACACTATTTATTATTCACAGCGCTATCAGTTATAACTACACAGCTTCGAAACTGCGCTTTTATAGTTTTTTTATTCCTTCCTATTCGTCAGAGGGGTAGTAGAACTTTACAGATGTCCGACTGAACAGGTACTGAATCATTCCTATTGCACGTATTCTGAGTTGGTTCGATAAATAAAGGTTCTGTTATCAATCTCTCCCTTCACTCTGTTATATCAGATTAGATTTTAGAACTGTCATCTTATCCCATCCCATTGTATGGTTGTGTGTAATTGCATGTAGTGAGTGCTACAGCTGAACTATTCTCCAGATTTCTTATCTAATTAGGATCATCTAATCTAGATTTCTCTGCTAGGTGTTCGTGCTCCAGTAGTCTGACTGACTGACTCCGTTCTACTACTTTGACTGATGCAGTTTTGACCTGACAGCCATTGCAGGTAGGATATTAGATAAACTAAATTGTTTTGTTTAATTGTCTACACATGCAGGATCCTTTAACCGACGAAGTTTGTTTCCAATTGAGTTTGTTGGTTTGAATGCCAGCCACTTTTATTCCTGTATCGTTAAGAATTTTCCTTAAGGTTTCCGAGGTTCTTTCCTTGTATGCAAGTACTACTGATGATTTAAATTCCGTATTGCTAGTGTTGTCATCTTCCTGTATACGTTTGTTAGCGAATCCTTCTTAATATTGTCACTGTTAGTAGTATTAGTTTGAATTTTACAATTTCCTATATATTTCCTCATTAATTTATCTGGGTAATTACTAAGTGTCATAGCTTCTCAGCATATATCCCACTTCCTGTCGTAAATTTTCTTCGATACAATTTCACTCTTTGTTCTGTTATTTAAACGTCTCATTAACCTTGATTTTAATGACATAGGATGGGATGAACCGAAGTCGAAATATTGGTTTGAATATGTAGGCTTCTGGTAAATACTAGTGTTTGACTTGGCATTGATAACTGAAGCTTCGCTTATCTAATCATCTCGGAATACGTGCAATAGAAGGAATTCAACACCTATCCACTCGGGCATCTGGGAAGTTCTGCTACCCCTATGACAAATGGGAAGGAATAAAGAAAATTATAAAATGACAGTTTCAAAGTTGTGTGGTTATAATTGATGATGTCATTATGAACAATAAATTGTGTTCGAAACTCTGTCATCCAGTAAATAATAATACTGTTTCATCACTGTGTGATATATCTAATAAACAAATTAATGTGGAATTACAAACTACCACATTGCCCAAGTTTTGCGAATGAATTGTTCAGTAAACAGTCTTTTAGTATGATATCGTGTTAATCTGGACACTTTCAATCAAATATACCTTCTTCGTTCTCATTAGGAAGTCGATCTAATAAAGCAGTCACGTGTATCATATATGTGTAATTTCTGTAGGCTTGTATGAGTTAATATGTCTTCCCATCTATCTCCACTGATAGTGTGACTCTTTCGAATCGCCACCGATTGACCAACTGATATTTGTACAGTCAAGAGGTGACTTAACACATGTGTAAGACAGGAATTCCAACTAGTGACTCATCAACTCATCAAAATATTGATAAGGTGTTTACTGACTAAACTAAAATAAGAAAACCTGCAAGGAGTATTGGACAGCTGTTTTGTCCTAGTTTGAGAGTTTTCAGTGGTATGCACACACCGCCAGGATTCGAACCCAGGACCTTCCAGTTACAAGACGATCTCGCAAACCAATAAGCAACCTGGACTCGGTTCAGTTGTCCATGAATTCCAACTTCTGAGATGCTGTGACAAGTGGCTCACAGCAGGTCGAGTGCGAAGACCAGAACTCTATGATGACGATGGCTAGTGGTCGCGATATGTCATGAATTGGCAGAAGTCGGAATTCATGGGCTGGCCATTTGGTTGGATCCCAGTGGCCTAATGACCTACAAGTTAGCTCGTCTTGTAACCAGAGTATCCTGGGTTAGAACCTCAATAGGTGAGTGATGCTAATTAGTCCCGAATCAGAAAGAAGCAGCTGTATAGAACTCCCACATTTTTACATTGGTTTTCTAACCAATGTCAGCTCATGATTAAGTCCTGAAATCGATCAAATCCCTGCAAACAAACATTTGAATAAAATAAGAATATATATATCAGCAACCTATATTCATTCTAATTAGTAATTCCTTCTGTTTCTAGTTTAATTGTCTTATCGTATGGCTTTTCATGTCTCATATTTCAGCGCCGACTTAGTTTTGCTCAGTGTTTTCTGCGTCTACGTGTTATTTTGCTGAAATTATGATAAGGATACTAGAATTTTTGTTGAAAAGCACTTGTAAAGAACTGCAGGTAAGGCATTTCAATGACTGTTGTAATATTTTATAATTCATCGTATTTATTCAATGTACCCTCTGGTTTTATTTTTATGTTTTTTTTAGTTATAGCTTGATGCCACACCGTATTTTCAACACAAGTATGGAATTTTCAGCATGGATATCGGTAGCCCAAATTTTGCAGGCCGACCATAGATATCGGGTGTGCGTCGGCAGGGTATCAAACCCCGGACCATGTGCATGGTCGGCGAGAGTCCTAACCACTGTGCCACCGACGCACTGCCCTCCTTCTGAGCTTATGAATATCCTCAATGAAGATGGATTTATCATATTGGAAACTTCTCACTTTTTTAATATGAATCTTTAAAAAAGAGTAGAATAGAGGCATAAAAATAATGACAGCTTAAACAATTCATTGATAGCATTTCTTATTGCAGCATTTAGTGGTGCGGGTTATTACTTCAGAAGTGAGATCAATCACTCTGACATTTCATATATACCCTACTGACTGCCAACGATAAGCACAAAACCTAGGAATAACGGTTCCTATCGATTGCCTTCAGTCCCATCACATCGATCAAATCATATACGGATGATAAGTTACCTAACTACATGACCACATCCATTCAGCGCTGAATTCTAAACAATATGGCACTGATTATATTTCAGTGACTAATCAGTAGCAAGATAATACACTGCGATTTTTCAGTGTTCAAATGTAGAGGTACAGCAAAGCGCATCTGCAACCTTGAAAGAACAAGCTTTTATCTAAGGTCAGTGTTTCACATAATATTCTCCCAAGTGAAAATGAGACTTTATCTGTTGTGTGCGAATCGCACATTTCACGGTGAAAACAAAACAAGGTTTGTATTTCAGGTATCCAGCCTAGAGTCCGTCTTTCGGCGGTAGAATGCGCACCAGTCATGAACGTGGTCCAAGGTCTGATGGCTGGTTGACTCACTATCAAAAGTCGCTAAATCGGTAGTAAGGCCGGTAAAGGGAGATGGTTGGGTGTGAGGCTAGAAGCCACACCCTGTAAAAATAAAAGCACTGCTACCGAAGCTTCGAAACTGTAGCTTGAAGACCCATGTTCCACTCAGAACGAAAAGAATTAAAAAAGAAAAGGAGATAGCTGGATAGTTTAGCTGCTAACGTTTTAGTGTCCTTTTGGACAACATCTTCAGTGCATAGCCCAACTACACCAGTAAGTTCTTCTGTAGAAACCAAAAGTAATCACTATGAATAGGAGAAATTTGAAAGAGATTATTTCCTTCACTTATCTTGGGAGCATCGTTCCAAATGCGGGCAGACAGCACGAATGAGGATTTTAAAGGCAGCCACGGCCTGAAAGGCAACACAGGCGTTCATTGTTCTGAAATCCATCTGGAAAACGTCTGCACTCTGCATAAAAAACAAAATTCTAATTTTCAACAACAATGTTAAGTCATTTCTTGTATATCAACCAGAAACTCGATACGCACGTCATGAAAATCATTTCCAACAGGCTGCTTCAGACGTTTATCAACAGATGCCTTCATTGGCTCCATACTGAGGACCAGATGACTTATCAGGAAGAGTTAATAGCGAAGAACTCTTGAAACAAACCAATCAAGAATCTATTCCCAAATAAATACTCAGTAGAAGATGGAGATGGATTGGACACATGCAGAAGAGACTGTTGAGTGACATCGCACGGGGGATTCCTCCGTTGGGAGGTAAACGCCGAATAGGACATGGCTCCGAGGGTGACATGAAGAATATCGTGTGAGTGGGCAGTGAAATCCTGTGGGCAGTCGTGAAGCCAGATAAAGAGGACTGCAGAGAATAGGTCAAAGTGGATATATACTGTTGAGACCCTATTTCCTATCCAAAGCACAAGGGAATAATGATAATAATAAAACTTATTTCAAGAAACGCTCATTCAAAGTCGACATATTTAAAAATTATATTTGTGAAATATCAACGAAATTGATGTGGTTACGGGATTTTATCATAAGCTGATATCGGTTAGAGAACCGTTCAGAAATCTGGGAGTACTGGACAGCTGTTTCGTCCTGGTTTAGGACTCTTCACCAGCATTTACGCGTAATGCGGGGTTCGAACCCAGGAACTTATGGATACAAGGGGAGCTCGTAGGCAAACAATTAAATATCGATGAGATGCTCCCTGGCGACTGGTCCTATTCAGGTAGGTAGTTACCTGGGTTGTAGTCGAAAGTCGTGAGGCGCAGCAGGTCGCGTGTGAGGACAAATACTCCCCGAAGACATTGGCTAGCAGTCACGCTATGGTGTGTGGTCATTGGATTGAGTCCCAGTAACTGAATGGCCTAAGAGCTAGCTTTGTAACCAGAATATACTGGGTCGAAACCCTGCATTGTGGGTGTGTGCTACTGAAGAGTTCTAAACAAAGACGAAACAGCTGTCCATTACTCCCAGGTCTTCCAATGGTTTTCTAACTGATGTCAGCTCATGATGAAATCCTGTATCCAATCAATCAAATTACTACAAACCAATACTTGAAATCGAAATTAGTAATTCCAACTTTTCGTTTGGCGAATTGGTTCGAACCTCTTCAGGGAAATTAATCGGCGCCCGATTATTTTGGAGCCAAGTGGTCAAATCTTGATCACAGTTCATATGAATTACATTCAAAGTTGTTTTAATCTACAAATTAACTCTTTACATTCCAGATTAATATGGCCTCCAGAGCACACCCTCAATGTCTTCGGCGATACATCAAACCCCATAAACTCATTAATGATGTGAAACAGGATACAGAAATAAGATATAAAACTGATGTTTACAACTCTTTTAAACCTATCCATAAACATATTTAGGGAGTATTCTTAAGGTTGTGGAAGCCCTAGCGATTACGAAGTTCAAACCGCTTTTGTGTGTCCCAAAAATTTCTCGTCACATTAGACTCCTCTTGGTCAACTTTGTTTTGATATTAGGACTGATGTATAATTATCTCCTCACTTCAGTTTATTGACTTCCGTTGTTATTTGACCATTCATACAGCCTTTTGGCTGGACCCATATCTATTCTCACACCCCTTTAAAAGCTTTATAATTCATACATATTCCTATGACAGGTAAGTGTTTGGTCAGATTATTTGAAATGTGTTGCGTAAATACACATTGCATGATTCAGGAAAATTACGTTTTCTGGTTGTTTTGTCGAAATTCATAAAAGGAACTAATTATTTCAAATGTATTGAAAGACGACTCTGGTGGAGCTACGTGGCTTGAGTTCACCAAGTGCTCGAAAATTGTCTTGCATTGTCCTTTTACTCACCATATCGGATGATGTTCAGAGATGCGTTTGGAAAGAGTGCACCTATGTGCGGCCAGTATAAGTAGCTCCACACGAGTATGTGAATTTATAAACACACATTTAAGTGGCTCGAAGCGGCAGTTTATCCTACACGCATCACATGCTTGTGTGGAGCTAGTCATATTGGCCGCACAAAAGCATACCCTTTTCAGACTCATCTCTGAATATTATACGGCATCGTTAGTAAAAGGACAATGTAAGACATTTGTTAGCTTAATTCTGGATCACTTGATGAACTCAAGCCACACAGTTCCACCAGAGTCGGCTTTCAAGATCATCTACAAGATGAAGCCAAATGGTATAAAGAGCGTCAAGTTTCGGCTTTTGTGTATGGTGGAGGCGTTGGCAATTCGTCGATACAACCCCGAAATCCGTATACAGAGAGCGTTTGTCCAGTCTCTTATTTCAAATTAATTGTTACAAAATTAACTGATATCAATCCATAATCAAGCTTGAAACAAATCAAATGCCTACAAACCAACTCTTGAAAATAAATTTGATACTCGTTAGCGAGTTCCGATGAGAAGGCGTGACCAGTGAGATCCACCCGGCCGGGAGTTATGACAAACACTCGCCACCGATGACACTGGCTAGTGATCACGCTAAAATCACCAACTGGTGGAAGTTAGAATTCATGAACTGTTGAGTCGGTTTCCAGTGACATCTAACCAGAGCGTCCTGGGTTCGAACCCCAGCGGTGTATGTGAATATTGTCGGTGAGACTCAAACTATGAGGACGAAACAACTGTCCAGTATTGATATCAATCCGTAGTCAAACTTGATTCACATTAAAAGTGCACACAATAGTAATAAGCAACAGAAAACGTCATTTGGTGTTTTCTTCCCATCCAAAGTACACGGACTGAGTGAAAACGGATTGCGTAGAGTGGCAAAAATCCTTAAAAATATTTGATTCTTTATTCGTTCTATTACTTCAATTCTAAAAATCAATAAATATAGAATTTCAAGAGGGGAAAAAGATGACGTATTCATGAAATGGCTTAAATTTTTAGATGTATTACACGCAAACTTCACCATTAAGATTAAGAATCACGTCAAATTTATGATAAAAAAAAATGAAAAGCACTTTCTAGAACATGTTGGTAAACAGAAGGAAGAAAATTTTCATGTGAATAAGTTACCTGATGTAAGAAAATCTTGAAAACGTGAATGTGTAACAAGTAAGATGGCGTTTGAGTCTATGCTATTTGCACAGCTTTGTTTATCTGAATGTATATCAGTTTACGCTGTCTTCATTAGAAATTAAGAATGTAGTCTATTGACTGAGATCAGCCTTTTCTCTCTTTTTACTCATTAAGACAGGCCGAAAATGATATAAACTCTGTAGGAAGAGGTGAGAGTAAACATTTTGTTGAAAATGAGAAGACTGGCACTTCACTCAAGAGTGATAGAAGATTTATCTAAGTAAACAAACACTTCAACTCACCTGCTAATCACGCATTTATCAAGTGTTGGTTTGTACAAATTCGATTGGCTACAGGATTGTTCATGGGTTGGCGTCAGTTGGAGAATCATTGGGAAACCTGGGAGTATTGGACAGCTTTTTCGTCAGCCCAGTTTGTGACTCTTCAGAAGTACGCACCCACCGCCAGATTTCGAACCCAGGACCACCTTCTGATTAGAAGGCGAGCTGGCTCGTAGATCATTAAGCCACTGGGACCCTATCCAATGACCAGCCCATGAATTGTAACTTCTGCCAATTCTGATGCTCACTAGCGACTGGACGTATTCAGGCAGGTAGTTACCGAGGTTTCCAGTGGAAACCTGTGACCAGTAGGTACAGCAGGTTGAAGGTGAGATCAGCTACTCATCAAAGAAGACATTGGCCATAGGTCGCTCTTTGTCATGAACTGGCAGAAGTTGGAATTCACGGGCTGGCCATTGGATCGGATCCCAGTGGCTTAATGGTCTACGAGCTAGCTCGCCTTGTAACCAGAAGGTGGTCCTAGGTTCGGACCGTGGCGGTGGGTGCGTACCGCTGAAGAATCCCAAACTAAGCTGACGAAACAGCTGGCTGTCCAGTACTTCCAGCTGGTTTTCCAATGGTTCTCTGAATGATGTCAGCTCATGATGAAATCCTCCAACCAATCAATCAAACAAAATCCCTGCAAAACCAATAATTGAAAGTCGTAAATTTGTAATCTCGTCATAGTCGCGAAACATTTCCATCTGAACAATAATAAAAACAAGACAGCTAGTTCATGAAGAGGTTTTTCGGCAAATTCATTTTCTTCTGCTGCAGTGCGACCGCATCTATGTACGATTCTTCATGAAATAGAGTACTAACAAAAGCGATGATGAGTTGTCGCGAGCACACTTGTTAATATTAGTCAGTGCATAAAAGTAGTTGAGTAAGTGCAATAGAGTTGCGTGATAAGGTGAATAATTTAATGACGAATGAGTTGTATTCAGGATACACGTAGAAACGAACGAGAATATGGAATTATGTAAGAGTTGTGAGGAAATTCAAGAGTTTTAAGGAGTTAGAAAAACAAACAATCAAAAGCAGGTTGGTAGAAGCCAACAAGGTTGTCACCAAGATAGCAGAAGCGGCTGAATAATTTTCTTTCATATGCGTAGCTCCGGTTTCTCTATCTGAATGGTTAAATTTCCACCGATGCAAAGGAGATGAAAGAGTATTGCCAATTAGCAGGTTATTCTTCACTTTGTAGATTACTTTGAAGGGGGAGTTTGTTGAGTTGGAATGATGAGTGCTGAGAATGCGTTCGATTATCGGACTCCTTATGGAGACAGCCACCACCCTTCTAAACCATGTGGCACACTATTCCTGAACCATTTTAGTCAGGATACGTGTAGAACGATCAATGTACCTGGCTTCACATACAGAAGGGGTCAGATGTGAGACCTTGTCCTTTGGGACTCCCCAAACCAGTGGGTGACTGGAGAACACTACTCTCAGCATTGTTGGGGCGAAAGTTCTTCTTAAAAAAGCCGAAATTCTCCTGAGTAGGTCACCTTTGATGTTGAGGTCCATTTAAAGTTTCTCTATTTGGCATGAATGACGTCTCTTGTCTTTGAATTTTTGACTTGATATTCTTGTCAATAAATCTTGATGGATATCCGTTTTGCATGAAGATTTCTCACTACAAGGCGAAATTCTTCTTCCAGAGCACCAGGGCCGCAGATGTGTGGGACACGAGTGGCAAGTGATATAATTAGATTTCACCTTTCGACTAATCGGTACCCGGCTGTAGAAACTTGTCAGTTGACCGTTCCATGTAGTTTTCCTATGGTTAGCTCTTCTTGTGACAACTCATCATCCCTTTTGTTAGTACCCTGTTTCACGAAGAATTGTATATAAATGCGATTGTACAATTAAGGGGAGAAATGAATCCGTCGAAATTCGTGATATAATAATAATAATGATTTACTTTATTCCAAAAACAGTACTTGTGATACAGAATGGAATTTTCTGCATTAATCACAATACTGCATCTAATTTCCTCAAATTATAAATGAAATTAATCACACAGAAAATTTTTCCACATTTACAATAGGGTTAATATAAAAAAAATAAAAAATAAAGAACATGCAGCATATAAAATGGAAATAATAATAATGATAGCAGCTAAAGTAATGATAATAATACAAGTGGAAATTGCCGTGGGCTTGTTTCACACAGTATTGTCGATGCGGTATAGAAATCCTAGCATGTTTAAAAATATTGAATATAATGTTCTGTTTACATGATATGTTGAGGGGAAAAACAAAGATTACAGCAGTCATAGAGAGAAGTTGGTGCTAGCAACAGGACCGTAAATATAATAGAAATAATAAAAGTAGAACTTGAAGGTATATAAGGATCGATGGAGGAAATTGTTTATTTACTAGATAAAAAAAGGTGAGTTAATTATTGCCTGACGCTATTTTCATCACACAAATACGTGCCAAGTATGGTATCATAGAATTTTTATACTTAGACGTGCGAGCATACAATTTTCTGAAGTTACTTCTTGTTCTACCTGAGGAGATGCAAGGTGAAAGCTGAGGGTAAAGTGGATGCTCCAAGTCAGACAAAATCCCTTTAGCAAATTTATTGCACGAAGTCAAGTGCCTATCGACAACGACGTTAACTATGTGGTCCACTGGGACACCACTCACCCTACTGACTGACAGTCTTCAGCATTCTACGAATTGTGACAAAGTCCTTTTTAAGCAAACCAGGAAAGAATAAGGGTAAACAATAAAGAAGAATAGGTAGGATGCAAGAGTTTATGAACTGTAAGAGGAGGGGTTGAGTTATACCCGAGTGCCTTAACTTCTTAATGTAAAATGTCAGGCGAAATATTTTACTGGAGATCGCTGAGACATGGGAATACCAGGAGAGATCAGAAGAGAGAATAAGTCCAAGATACTTTATTTCTGATTTAATTCCTACATTATTGTCATCAATCTTACAACTGTCATGAGAATCGACTGCTTCTTTTAACTGTCGTTTACACCTTAAGCTGAAATTAACAGTTTGACATTTAGAAGGATTCAGTTTAAGACCGTTAGACTCAGACCATTTACTGACTCCCGACAGAAAGCTATTTATTTTGGTACAATCTAGCTGGGAGTTAACAGCCATTGAAACAGTTAAATCATCAGCGTACTTCACAAAGTTTATTTCATCAGACTGAGGCAAGTCATGTAAGAAGAAAGAAAAAAGAAAAGGAGAAAGGACAGCGCCTTGAGGGACACCAGCTTCAGTAGGCAATGAAGTGGAAGACTTCCCTTTATACACGGTGTACTGCTTTCTTTCTGAGAAATAAGAATGTAACCAGTTAACAGCCCAACATTCTGTTTGACCTGCAGCAAGTTTATTTAATAAGATGTCCCTAGGGACCGATTCAAAAGCAGATGTATAGTCTAGGAAGGCACAACGAACAAATTTAGCCCCATTGTCTAGACTGGAAGCAATGTTATGATATAAGACAGCAGCTGCATCTAAAGTGCTTCTACTGTGCTTATAGGCAAACTGTTTTGGGTCATTAAAGGATTTAAGTGAGGGTACAAGACTAAGTAAAAGTAGTTTCTCCATAGTTTTCAAAAAAGGAGAGGTAATAGCTTTATCCTCAACCAATACTTCTGTTTGATCACCCACTTCACCTTGACGTGGTGGTCCACACTGATCAAACATGTCTCAGTACTGCTTCAGGATACCCATTCAGCAGTCAACGGTGAGCTGGAGATTGATATTTAGACTGTAGGATTTTGTATTCTATTATTCAAAATAACTAAGAAATGTGAGCGAGATAGCAGGTGATACTATGCCTCTATGTTTTCATCAAAAGTATGCATCAATCATTCTCATATAAGAAATAGACACTATAGACTATAAATATCTTTCTAATTAATATAAAATTAGCACAGAAATAAAATCTAATTATATCACTCCTTTACTCTTTGAGAAAAAGTAATTAGAGCACAGGAAATGGGAAGTAATAGTTTTGTATACATATGCAGTTACGCATGAATGACTATCTATGCAGAGTCTAAAAATTAACGCGCTTATCATGATAATCTCAGACGAAGTGAAGAGTATTTCTGAGGCATAAATCTCAATATAATACTGACCATAACATATTGCTTATTGTTTATTGTTTAGATGGAATGGAAGGCGAAAAAGCACAGCAATTTAATCTCGTGCCCGTTCGTGTCGTAAGCGATGATACGTAAAGGTGTGATGAGAGATGTCTGCAAGCGAAAATTGTAGACAACAATTTACGTCAGTGTTTACGTCACGAATTGGAGTCATGAGAAAAAACATTCACAAAGCTTAAGCTTGAGGAACTCACCATCCAATCATAGCAGACTTAAAGTGTGCAAATATGATTCGCAGATATATGGCTTAACTTTCTAAGAAATAGTCACAAGCTTTACAGAATAACCTTCAGTAAGAATACAAACAATTAGAAGACTTTGCTTCTCCACCGACAATAGTGTACATAAATATCTGTTGATTTTCTCAATAAATGATCTATTGGCTGGCCCTTGTTTTCTGTCATTACAAAGGTACAGTCTTCAGAACATTTACACCCCCTATGTAATTCAAACATACAAAGAATTAAAAAGATGGCTGCTGGGAGGAAAATTTTCTTTTCAATGAAGTCATCAAACAGGCTGTTCAACATTAATGTATACATAGGATAAATGAGTGAGGAAGTTCCAGAACTATTTCCGGTTGAGGTTCCAGTTAAAATGATTACAAATAAGGACTAAACTGTAACAAAACAGATAGAAAGTTTGGATAAAGAAGGAGAGTAGTACAAATACACATCAAGAAATGTAAAAATAACAGAAATGAACAGGAAGATTGGATAAGAAAGGTAATAGGAAAATTACTATTGACAGAAATCACTATTTATGATAGCCACGATAAAGGCAGAGGCTGAACTTATTTCTTTTGAATACATAGCGTGGGCTTAAACATTTGGATCTCTAGGGCCTCAGGAATATCCAGATGTTTGATCTGACCCTTTTGAGCGATTTAATTGTATCTTGCGTAGGATTTTGAAGGATCTGTTAAATGGAGCTGAATGTCCTAAGTGTACGTTCTGTTATCGAGTTATACACACACACGCACCTATGTTTTCCCTGTACTAGGCTGCCTGGTTAGTTCATCTGAGTGCACTTTACAAGTGTCCCCCTGGTACAGCCAGCGTTCTCAGCTTCACAAGGGCAAGTGAACTGGTGTATGTATTTTATAGTGGTCCAATCCAAAAGGTTGTCTTTCAAGTGCTACCTCAATAGTTTCTTGTAAGGAACTGTCACTCGTAGGCTGGCGGCGAAGTATGTTTTACTGGGAAATTTAGAAAGCTGTTTTCGGAGAAATTCTGCCTCATTATCGCTTTTAATTTCGAGATTAAGCATCAGCGTCCTTCTGGAAGCAACCTGACCTTCGACCAGGAGTAGTTCTAGAACTTTCTCACTCACTTACTATATACATACACGAGTGAACAGCTTAGATGATGACTTCGTTGAAAATAAAACTTTCTTCGTCTGAATTTTTCTTTTAATTCTCCCTATGACCTAATGTACATATTACGCATTCTAAACATACATTATCATAATAATCAGAGAGGCATAATGTTACGTACATGAAGCATCTAGTTAATTATCTTAATAGCCAAAGACTTATAACAAAGTAGCATATCAGAATTAGTGACTTTATTTTTAGAATGTACTAACTTCGATCTATCTCCGTAGGTCTGAATTCTAAGTCTTCTTTGCTTGAGATATTTATGCTACAGGTGAGGATTATTCTGGCAGATTAAAAATCAAACAGTGTTTCTTCCGTCACAAACTCACATCGTTGAATATTTATGATATGACTGGTAAACCTCCCCTAACAGACTGATAATGTACGAACTTACAAATCTGCTGAATTGACACTAATAACAACGACATCTGACAGAACAAAACACGTAGTTCAAAGAAGAGTCTCTTTTCGGCAAATTCATTTTCTTGGCTATACAATCGCATGTGTACAGTAAGTTTGTCAAACAGACACAATTGGTTATGGTTATTTTAACTAAACAGTTGAAAATGTGTAAGTTTTGAGTAGGGTTGCGTAATACAAAATCGGTCAAGAAAATTGGGTGTTAATGTAATTAGGGTAGTAACAAAGGTGATGAGTTGTCACAAACAGTTATTAAAAAGAAGTTATGTAATAATATGAATAGTTTGATGATTGAGTTTTACTCAGGATACACGTAGGAACAAAGTAGAGAATACGAAATTACATAAGAGTTCTAAATGAATACAAGAATTATAAGCAATTAAAGAAACAGGCAAACAAACAAAATTAAGTCATCAAAAATCAACAAAGTTGTTACCATGACAGTAGAAGTGGTTGAGTGATTCTCTTTTGTATGCACAGCTCCAGTTTTTCTATGTGAATGGCCAGAGCTTCAGCAATACAAAGAAGACGAAACCATACTGCTTTTGGTGGGTTATTCTTGACTCTGTAGATTACTTTGAAGCAGGAGGCGTTTGTTGAGATGGAATGATCAGTGTTAACCAAGTGTTCAATTATCGCACTCCTTATTGCACCACTACTGCCTTTTCGTAACCATGCTGGATAGTGTTTTTGAATCCTGTTGGACAGGGTGCGTGTCGAACGACCGATGTACCTGGCTTCACAGCAGCAGGTGAACTAATATATGCACATACTAGTGGTCAGATGGGGGATCTTGTCCTTAAGGCTTCTGCAGATCAGTGGGCGACTGGAGAACACTATTCTTAGCGTTGCTGCAAAGAATGTTCTTCTCAGAGATGATGTGATCCTTTGTTCACCTTTGTTACTATTCTTATTTCACTAACACCTAATTTTCTTGACTGATTTTGTATTACGTAACTCCAATTACCAATCTTCACCTGTTTAGTTTAAATAACTATAACCACTTGTATTTTTGTTTGAAAAACTTATTGTACACATACATACAAAATAACCCATGCCCATATTTGCGATTGTACAGCTAAGAAAATGAATTCGCTGAAAAGAGACTCTTCACTGAAGTACGTGTTTTGTTTTCATTAATGCCTGGATGCGGATTATCCGTGAACTGACAAAACATCGGAAACACAAAGTGTTAACAAAGAGGAAGATGCGTTGCCGACTGGCAGTTCACCACACATGAGGATAAACCTGAATATACACATCGTGTAGATGACATTAACACTGATAAGTTCAGTGGCAGAACACCAGTCTACCACTCCATAAGTTGGTCGAGGTTCGACTCCCGGCCGACTGACTCCGAAAACTCACGTGCATGGTGGTAAGACAGGTAGAGAGGGAAGGTTGAGCGTGGCGCTACGTATACCCAACCCCGTAGGAGGTAAACACCACAACTACCGAAAATTCAGAGCTCAAGCTTGAAGCCTTATGTTCCGGCCGGAACGTGAAGGAATAAAATCAATAAATAATTAATGGAATTACAGTCATAGAAAACACGAGAGATACAGAATTAAAAAGATGGTGTAAGAACTATGCGGAATTATTGTTATTATTGTTCCCTTCAACAACACATCTCCACTTTCTTTTATTTCCGGCTGTCCTCTTCAACTCAGACCACGATTGACCATAATCTCACATCTCCTCCTCCCCACACGACCTCGTACATGTCACCCTCGCACCGCCGACCCACCCGGCGCTTCCCATTTGAACTCTACTAGAGTAATGGCCTACATTGCGCGCGATATCATTCGATGACCCCCTCTATGTATGCCCAACCTATCTCCATTTTCTCCTACATATTTGCTGAGCGATCAGCTTTTGCTTGTTTTGTTCCCAGCCAGAGTTTCTTGTTGTAAATTCTTTCTATTCGGGCGGGTGGCATAACATTTTCATTATGGATGCAGCCAGAGAAGGGGTCAGCTGTTGATAAAGGTCGGTAACTCATTGAAAATGCTTTCCATGACATGCAGTGCAAGTTTCTGACCCGTATAGAAGAACTAACTTAGTTCACATTTGTGTTTAAAATCGTAATCTTGTTCCTCACGTTGGCTAAGTGCCGACGATTTCCAAACTGGTTTCGGCTTGATGAAGGCGGTTCTTGCATATCTGATTGTGGCTGGCCAGCGTTGACATCTTCGCCCGTGCCATCCGGCTGTAGTTGAAACGATGCTGCTTAGCCAGATAAGTGAAGGAAGTCAACTATGTTAAATCTCTCCTGCTGATGGTGATTGATGCTGGTTGTTGTCGTTGTTGCGGTTGGTTCGTTATCTTCATCACCTCCGTTTCCACGTTCTCCATGCTCACCTGCAGTTCTGTTTTCGCTGCTTCTTCAGCCATTTTGTTAGTTTTCGCCTGCAAATCTTCGAGTTTGTGTGACATTAAACATAAATCATCCCCGCGCGAAATCCAGATCTTCTAGAGTTCTATTATCTGTAGTCCAGCGTATTCCTAACTCCTTGCTCCCCATGCACACTCTGACGCATACTCCAGTCCACAACAATTAGCAATATCATAGGTGATAATAGACAGCCAGCGTTGTCTAACTCCTTTATGCACTTCGAGTGCCTCACTGAGTTTTCCGCTGTGGATCACCTGACACGTGCCACTGTCATATAGCTGTTGAATGAGGTTGATAAAGACTTGAGGTGTTTCAGGTGTAAGACACTATGCAGAAGCGTAGTCTTAAATTTTCATGTAAATTTGTTGGTGTTTTGAATGACAATAAGCTCATATAATACTTCATAGAGTCTACTCACTCTATACAACCACAGTAAGGCTGGAAGACAACAACTACCCTGTGAGCACAAAACATTCCAAATTATTACTTAATTTTGATTCAGCTCGCATTAAGGCTATTTCTTTTGTTCAAGTAATACACTTCAAAGGAGAAGAAAGAATACTGATGACCAGAACACTTTTGCGGAAATATTTTTGAATATATGTCAGTTTATGTGACCTATAAATTCTACTTGTATAGTTAAGAATTGTATTTTATTGAGAACTATAAAAATAAATAAAATTATTAATTATCGCGGAATAAAACTGAAACTGTAAAGATATTGTTATTTGGTTGATGGTAAATTAGCACCGATTGCGATAGACTGGATAATGAGACAGACAGCGGGCAGCTAGGAAACAGGCATAAAATGGACACACACAAGAAACTTGGAGGATCTAGACTTCGCTGGTGAAATAAGTCTGATTTCTCACAAACTGGAAGATATATGCAAGTGAAAAGCAATAATTTGGTAGAAGAAGCATCAAAGAGAGGACTTCATATGAACATAAAGAAAACAGAGGTGATTAAGATTCCTGGCCAACAGTAACAGCAACAACCACCACCACAACAACAAACGACAATCAGAATAAATGGGAGTAATGTGAAAAAATTAACCTCCTTTACGTACCTACCTACTTACCTGGGAAACATCGTTTCAACTACAGGCGGAACTGATGAGGATATCACGGTGAGGATCAAAAAGCAAGTCAAGCTTTCATTTCTCTCAAGTCTGTGTGGAGATCAAGAGAACTCAACATGAAAAATAAGATCCGGATTTTCAACCTCATTGTGAAGTCAGTGCTACTATACAGATCAGAGACTTGGCGCCGCATCAAGAAGGGCACATCGAACAAACCACAGACTTTTATTAACAGCTGTCTTTGCTCACTACTACTCAAGATCAGATGGCCGAACAGAAAAGATCAGCAACGGGGAGAGATCTCTGGCAATGAACGATCCACCCAGGAACCGATTGTGCAGGAAATATGCAGGAAGAAATGCAGGTGGACTGGCCATACTCTGAGAAACCATCAGGTGACGTCACACGACAGGCCATCGCTCGAGTGGAACCCGAAGGAGAAGTGGAGAGTTGGTCGTCAATCCGAAGGTGAAATGGAAGAGGTCATGTGAATATGAGATGAAAGCATGTGGACAGACGTGGGGCCAGGTGATAGAAACTTTGGTAGAGAACCGAGTGCAGTGGAGATGTTCGGCTGAAGCTCTATGTTCCTCTAGGAATTAAAGTAGACAGTAATAATAGCATATTAGCACCAAGGAATCCTGGCAACGAACTAAGTTAGAAATGTAGATTGATTGGATACTAGTCGAGAAGACCGTTGAATGACATCGCGAATCAGGACACCGAGTGGAACCCGCGTGGGAAATGAGAAGTTGGGGATGGGTTGAAGGATTACATGGGAAAAGTTTTGTCAGTAGGAGTTGAAAGATTCGTGGAGGCATCTGAAAAGGACCACAGAGAGCAGGATGAAATGAAGACGGTCAACTCCAAATCCAAAGGAATACTAATAATATAGATAATAATGGCTTACAGTGGAATCTAGGAAGCACAATTCATCCTATTTCCTTTGTCTATGACTTATATTTTTTAAAATGTTTATTTCAAGCAGCCACCTTACGCATCACATTCTCCAGCAGACAGTTAATCCAGTTTAACTTTAAGGATAAGATACCATTTTTGGCCACGTCAGTGTGTATTTATCAGTTTACTTGCTCGTGTGGAGCATAGTATATCGACCGTAAGCAACGTCAAGTCCACAAACGCATTCCGGAACGTTGTCCAGCTTGGTTAGTCAGAGGAGAAAAGAAGAATAGCAGCAGCGCCATCCTTGAACACTTTGTCAACTCTAGACATCGAGCACTCCCATCTGCATGAATGCTTCACAGCGCTACACAGAGTTCCTCAATATCCTACAAAGGGACTCAGCATACGCCATCTGTACATAGCTGAATCGTTAACTATTCAGGATCTGAAAGCGGACCTCTGCATTCAAAATCATACTATAGTTTTGTTTCTCTTTATTATCTTATGAAAATGAATCGTCAAAAAGAAAATTTTCCTCGCTGACTTTTATATTTTCTTAGTTGAATTGGTGAACGTATTTGTCAACATGTATTAATAAAAGAGAATGGATATCGTGTCTCCTGAGAGTCAGTTTATGTACTTTAACTCTGATTCAAAATGGATTCCGACTTTTTAAACACAGTTGGAGATGAAATCTCATCGCATTGTCCCTTGAAAACAGAAATTATGCTTGTTTGCTTGACTATCATTTCTAGTATCAGGCAGATCACAGATTCGGATCTGAATAATTTCGATTACCTTGGCAAATTCTTGTAAAATTCTAAAAACCTCAAACTGTGTTAACTGCGAAATGTGAATTTGACTTAATATATTAATAGTTCGCTGAAGTAACTAGTCAGGAATCGGGCAGTTTCAACTGATACAGTTCTCTGAACTCAATCAAACCGGGTACACCATGGATGAGTTCGGTCTCAAACAGGAGAAATGGTTGTCCAACGGTTAGATCACTTTAATCAGCCTAGCTAGCAAACAGTACTACTAGTTGATGTGAGTAGTATATAGTGTTGAGTATAATTTTTCCCTGATTTTCTGATTGATATTTTGTTAGTTATGTTTAACTTTCTTTCCACTCACCCCGCCAACCCCCTGAAATATTATCACATAATAAATTAATTTTTTTCTTATATTTCAAATGAAACAGTTTAATTTATTAAAGTTTATTGTAATTAGAAATGAAATCTGTTCAATCTTTTACTAATATTCTACTTATACACACACATATATACATTTGTAGATGATTATTTTGAACAAAAATTATTCATGTATACTAATTGAAATGGGAGCGTAATCGGGCATATCTGACCGCCTGCCTCCTTGCTTACCTGCCTGCCCGCATGCGTGCATGCATGCTTGTGTGTGTGTGCATGTGTGGTTGGCCTTTTCGTTGTTTTTGTAATAAATATTATCTGAAAACCGGTTTATTATTTTACTAAATAAGAAGAAATGAAACACATTAAATGTTCAACTTTTGATTTATGAAAACAAAGCATGAATTTTGGTGATTAGTAATTATCTTTTATGTTAAAAATTCTTAAGAGAAGTAATAACAATAATAATAATAATAATAATGATAAGAAGAATACGAATGTTGGTTTGTTATGCATCCTTTTTGTGTTGAATCGTAAATAAACCACAAAGTGTTGTACAACATCAAAGATAACGTACAGAACTCACTTAGTTCAAAGACAAAGAATTTCATTTAAATATGTAAATGGTTTAACTCCAACGATTTTTAACTGTAGAGAGAAGAGCAGTAGTTATGATGGAGAAGATCTGTAGCGCAGATGGATGATTTTGATAATAATAATAACAATAATAATAATTTGCTTTATTCCAAAACAGTACTTGTGATACAGAATGGAATTCTCAGCATTTTTACTACAGTATTGCATCCAGTTAGTACATTATCAATAAATAGAATTCTACATAGATTAAGTCTCAATTCATTATGGCAACAACATATTGGCATGTCGGTAGCAAAGGTAAAGCTGAACAGTGTTTGAAGGTGTTAGAAAAGTAGGTGCTATCATATTTACTGGCGTAAGCGAGAGAAAGAGACAGAACAGCTCATAACGGAAAAAGAAGAGAGAGAAAAGGAAAAGAAAGAAAGAAAACGTTGTAATTATAAATGATATGAGTTGGAAAGACGAGATCCAATTGTTCTACTGACTATTTAATGAATTATAGGTGTCACGCCTAATGCTTTCTTTATCGCACAGAACATGAGCTAAGTAGGGTATGGTTGAGTTTTTGTACTTGCTAGTGCGAGCATATATTTTTTTATATAGGCTTCTGGTTTTGCCTAATGAGATGCAAGGGGAGAGTTGTGAGTGAAGAGGGTGGTGTGAGTTAGGTAAAATGGATTTAGCCCATTTTTCACATGAGTCCATGTGCCTGTCAACCAGAATATTACCAAGCTGGTTAAGTGGCACATTGCTTGCCCTGCTGACAACCTTTAACATCCTGCGTAATAAGGTTTAGTCTTTCTTCAGTAGCCCGGGAAAGACTAAGGGGGAACAATAGAGAATGACTGTTTGGGGTCTTCAAAGCTATTAAGGGAGGGTTCAAGTTTAAGAAGTACTAGTTTTTCCATAAGCTTTAGAAACGGGGAAGTGATGGCAATGGGTCTGAACTTAACATTATTCCTAATGCCAGGTTTAGGGACAGGGACTATTTTTATGTCTTTCCATGCAACAGGTATAACGTTTTTGGAGAAAGAAGTACTTAGGATGTTAGTTAGTGGAGAACATGAAGCATCTGCACACTGCTTTAGAACATATGCAGGTATATTATCAGGGCCAAGGCTACGTGAGGGCTTGAGCGTTTCAAGACATTTTAGAACATCGAGAGCATTAAAGTCATGAAAGTTATCAGCTACATGATGAGTAACATTAGAAGTAGTTATAGTAGAAGGAGAGCGTATAAAAGACTGATTAAGAGCATTAATATCATGAGAGGGAAAAACATTACATCGCTTACTATTGCCAGTAATTTCATTAAAAAGTTTCCACATGTTGATAGGAGATTTGCATGATAAAAGTGTATCGTTATAGATAGCATTAAGATTTTTGACTTCAGATTTGATTTGAGTATTAATCTTTTTTTGGATTTATATAATGTTTCTTTTTGCCCGCGAAGTTGTTTGAGACAAAAAGACAAGAAGCGGTCGAGGCGTTTGAATAGTGTTTGTTTGGGATAGCATATATCAAGGCATAACTTAAGATAATCCGTTATATTGGCAATTGTGTCATCTAATGTACTTTCATAGAATAAATCCCAGTTGGTATTTTTTAACATACACCTTAGATTGAGTAAGTTGTCGGATGAGTAGCATCTTTGTTGTGCTTTCATAGACAAGTGTGAGAAGACTTTAATATGTGTTTTGATGTATATTTTTGGCAAAACACGAACAATACAGTGATCAGAGTTAAGTATTGGTGCACGTTTACGTGTTTCATATACTCCTTCGTCATTAGTAAAAACTAAATAGAGTGTTTTGTCAAGTCGAGTGGGAAATCTGACTATGTTATAACATCTACATCTGGAGGAGTGCTTGGCTCCCTTCATGCTGGTTACTGGTTGCAGAAAAAGGGCGTGGTCTGTCAGGAGTTAATGGTACTAGAATGAACAGAATGACAGGCTTGAGTAATTAGTGCAAGAATGATTGATCCAGTTGAAACAGGTGGACGGTTCAAAGATGTCAGTATCAGTAATTGCTAAACAACTGGCAGAATGAAGACGTACTACTCCACACAATTATTTGATGATGAATCTTCAGTGGGATGAAGTTTTAGAAAACTATGGTTACACTGATTTACATAAGCCATTGCTATCAAAAAACTTCTACTCAACTTCTGTATACAGAAACATTGCGTAAATAATCTCTCAGAATCGTAGCAACCATGATTATTTTGTTCGTGTGTTTTTATGTTTTACTCTGTTGCGTAACATTTCACTTACTGAGTTGAAGTCAATATTATGTCTCCAAATTTATTTAATTGCTTGTCAATGTCATGACTTCACTTTACTACAAATAAATCCCACCCCCTCGAACTCGCTATCATACTGTATATATAAATTCACTCTGCTCATCGATCTTGTATTCCCTGTTGTCAAGAGAAATCTGATTTCTACTCTTCCCCCTTGTCAAATTATACTATGAGCAGTTAGTTTTTTTTAAAAAACTCTGAATAATTTGTCTACTAACATCATTTTTGGGATTATGTAGATTGTACTTCTTGTCTATAACTCTAAGTTACTGTGAGAACAGTATCTTCAACTACTCTGTAACCTATAATCTGATTTTGTTTAGGCTTCACACAGCTGAAGAGGATTCACGGAATAAAACAAGCTAATATTATCTTGAAAATAGGCTCATTCTTTCTTTATTCAATGTTGTTGATATCCTTCTGGGGTTTTTCGAGTAGAAATGTAAACTACTGTTTGAATTCTAATATCTAGGAAGTCCAATTGAAAGTTAGTCTCAATGAAAGATACTCATATTTTCAATAAATTCTTTCTAAGCCTTTACAGTTGTGAAATAAAATATTTGTCACCAGAGTAGTAGCCAGTTGTGCATTTACCAACTTTGTTCAGAATGGATTATATTGATTACTTAAGAACTTCAATTCTGTCACACTTCATAGGCACATGGTATCACAATGACGCTGACATAACGTTTAGGGCTATGTATGATATCCCACAGAGTTCGCCTACGTTTTCTAGATATTACTGAAGCTGTATGGATTCGAAAGATAGGCGTTGAGACATTGTTCCTACTGTGGTTGAACACTTGTCACAAGTTCTTTACCTCTTTTTTCCTTCTATTTTTCAGTCTTGTTTTTCTTACCATCCAAATATTTTCAGTCAGAATGTTTTATAATGTGTACTGCTGAAGGGCCCCAAAACAGGACGAAACAGCTATCCAGTTCTCCCAGGCTTTCCGATGGTTCTCCAACTGATATCAACTTGTGAGCAGTTAGCTGTAACCAAACAAATCGCTACAAACCAATACTTGATAATTAATTTGGTGCTCATTAGTTACTGACTGTATACAGGAAGTTACCCGGAATTCTAGCGAGCAGTGTTAACTGCTGGTGCGGTCCAGACAGTCCGTTATGTTATATATACATCGCGAATTGGCTGAAGTTAGAATTCATGGGCCATTGGATGCCAACCCATTGGCTAAGGGGTCAACTAGTTCGCATCATAAACTTGAAGGTCCTCGGTGAACTATCACTCCTTGGTTTTACAATGGTTCTGTAACTGATGTCAACCTGCGATCAAACCTTCAACTAATGTACTTCCCAAGCAATATGAACACTTACAAGTTACTCTGACCTATTTTTGGTGATAATATTTCCATTTGATTTAATAATTGTAAGCGAATGACGAGAATTTATTGTAAAATTTGTATTCTTCATTCAGACTTATTTTTAATTCATAAAATGGGAATATTTCATTCAAATTCAATCCATCGAGCATAAAATTAATTATTAATTAATTAATTAATTTACTTAGTATTTAATTTAATATTGGGGTCATGACAAGCTCATTCATTCTACACTGGTTTTCTTGATGAATTCAGTTCACTAAATACTTTATTAAGATGGAATTAAGTAGCCTTATATTATATATTATAAACATGACTGGGTAACTCCCTTCGTATTATTCTATCAATAGGTTATTCTGCTTGAATATAGTCCATTATGAAGGAGTAAAGAGATGGTGTAAGGATAAAAATGTTTAATGACCATAATTAATGAAGTTTAATTCATACTTAAGAGGTGATAAATTTAAATTATTCATGGATAACAAAGATAGGCTTCTTGATAGTTAATTAAGAATCATTGTCTTTCATAATAAAATTTTTTTATAAACTTATACACAGTTTGTTAATCACTAAGTGGACAAATAGGAAAAAAGCAACTGTTTCTTTGGTAACAGACTTTAGGCTTTAGTTTAATTTCACTACGACATCATCTGTTCTTTTCTTTGTGACTGTATTGGAGTAGTTCTGCAGTGAAGTTCTTTCGTCTTCAGATAACTCATAGTGGACGTTGGAGGCGAATGCAAAGGTGTTCCTCTGGAAGAATTGTCTGGATAAATATCTGTATATCCCAAAGTATTTTGGAGGCATCTCGGACAAAATCACATGAAACGACACACTCTGAATCACATCAGTTCCATTCAGTCAAGACTAAATGAACTGGAGCAGAATATCTCAGAACAATTCATACATTCTCTATGAGTTATCAGAAGATGAATGAACATCATTCGAGAACTACTCCAAACCGGTTACTGGGGAAAGAACAGAGAATATCATAATGAAATTAAAGCAAAGCTTAAAGTCTATTAAGAGAGAGAAACAAAGTCCCCTACGTGTCCAGCAAAAATGCGTATTCTGATGTTTCAATATCGCTAATTCAAATGCACATTTTGGCGAGTGGACTTCAGTTTTGTGATGTAACGTTAAATGTGAGTGAGCTGAACACGAAAGTCCAATTCCATAAGTGAATAATAGTTGAAAACAATGGTCTAATCTCTTTTCAGTTGTTATATTTTCATTATGAAGTAACATCGGCTATAGGGATGATTGAAAACCACATGGAAGTACTACACAGCTATTCTATCCTATTTTGGAACAGTTCGATAGGGTGTACCTGAAGATCACGTCAGAAATGGAACCTCGGACCTTTGGATTACGAGATCAAGTTCTTTAACAATTCACTCACTTCAGCTGGAATTCAGTGACTCCTGAACTCTAACCGTGTTAACTTGTGATATAGTTCTGGCGTCACATATGCATTCACTGAGCTGCCTTTGAATTGCAACCCGAGTTCTTGAATAGTTAATGAGCTTTCGCTCATGACATGAAGATTGAGGGTTCGACCCCTGGGGGTACTGTGGATACTCACTACTGAAGAGTAGCAAAACAGGACGGAACAGCTTTGTAGTACTTTCTGGCCTTCGTAGTGAAAATCTAACAATTGGAATTATTTCGAAAAATTCATCATCCTATCATCTTATAATTTTTTTGAATTACTTATTGAGGAAAATTGTTTTACATTTGTCGACGAGTTAGTCAAGAATCTATCACCCAAATACATACAATAGGAAATGGAGTTGAACTAGACACGCCTTGTGGATGCTGCTGGGTGACACCACACACTAAGCCGTCAGGTGGAACAAGGATGGATGGGAAGCGACAAGTTGAGAATGTCTGGGGAGTAAATGCAAGTTGGTGAGTGATCTTGGGTATAGGTAAAAGCAACTGCA
>OX235272.1:87317010-87396484 GCA_944472155.2 Trichobilharzia szidati
TACGTAAGGTGGCTGCTTGAAATAAAAATTTTAAAAAATGTAAGTCTTAGACAAAGGATATAGGATGAATTGTGCTTCCTAGATTCCACTGCAAGCCACTATTATCTATATTATTATTCCTTAGGATTCTGAGTCGAACAACTTCATTTCATCCTGTTTTCTGTGGACCTTTTCAGATGCCTCCACGAATCTTTCAACTCTTACTCACACATTAATACATGTGTAAAACTTGGGCACTGTGGTAGTAAGTAATTCCATATTAGTTTGTTTATTAGATAAATCACACAGTAATGAAACAGTATTATTTACTGGATATATGGTCCTGTTTGTTTGTGCATGGTCGGCGAGAGTCCTAACCGCTGTGCCACCGACGCACATACAGTGAAACAGTGTTATTTACTGGATGACGTCTCGAACAAAATGTATTGATCATAATCATATCAATTGTAATCACACGACTTTGAAACTTGAGTTTTATAGTTTTCTTTGTTCTCTCCTATTTGTCATATGGGTATTAGAATTTTCCAGATATCGGGGACAGGTGATGAATCATTCCTGTTACATGTATTTGTAGTTGATTCGATAAACAAAGCTTCCGTTATCAATCTCTCCTTATACCCTGTGACATTAGATTTTAAAACTGTCATCCTATCCCATCCTATTGTATGGTTGTGTGTAACTGCATGTAGTGAGTGGAATAGCTGAACTATTCTCTAGATTTCTTATTTTATTTGGATCAACCAATCTAGATTTTGCTAAGTTTTTATGTTCAGCTAGTCTGACTGCCCCTGTTCTACTAGTTTGACCTATGTATTTGACATGACAATCATTGCAGGGTATGAGATAAACTAAATTGTTTTGTTTTAAAGGCTCCACAGGATCCACCGTTTAATCGACAAAGCTTGTTTCTAGTTGAGTTTGTGCGTTTGAATGCCAGCCACCTTTATTCCTGCCTTGTTAAGAATTCTGCTTAAGGTGGTTTCCGAGGTTCCTTCCTTGTGTGGAATTACTATTGATAATTTAGAATCCTTATTATTGGTGTCGTCATTAATATTATTATTATCATTATTATTGTTATTATCACTATCACTACTATCATTATTTATTTTATTTTTACATTTCCCTACATATTTCCTGACTAATTTATCAGGGTAATTATTAAGTTTCAAAGCTTCTCTTATATGCCTTCACTTCCTGTCTTAGATTTTCCTTGGTACTACTTAGTTTTGGTGCTCTGTCACTTAAACATTTCACCAATCCTATTTTTACTGACATAGGATGGGATGATCGGAAGTCCAAATATCTGTTTGAATGTGTGGGTTTCCTGTAAACACTAGTGTTTTACGTCTCATCTTTTTTTCTTTTTACGTTGCAATCTAACATTGGGAGCTCCCCTTCCTGATTTTCCAATTCATAAGTGAATTGAATTGCTTCAACCTTCTAATTGATGTGTTCGAAAAACCTATCTATATCTTATGTTTTAAGTACAGTGAGTGTGTCATCTACATAACTCCACCATACTTTTAGGGTGAGGGTGAACGTTTCAATCGTTATGCATTCCCACTTATCCATAAATATATCTGCTACAACTGGGGATATTGGTGACCCCATGGCAACTCCTTCAGTTTGTTTGCATATTTTCCCTTGAAATTTAAATACCGTCGAAGTCAGGCATAGCTGTACTCCCAACATTATGTCCTCAAGTGGCACTTTTGTCCTAAGTTCGAGTTCGACTTATAAATAAACTCACAAAGTGAAGCAAGATATGAAAATCATCGTGTTTTCAACATTCGATGCCTAAAAAATGAAATCATTCCTAAATATCTACGTCTAAGAGCTCCAGTTCCAACGGACAGAGTTAGAGGCAGAATAGAAGGCCTACAAAAATCATGCGTGAAAGAACAGATTGCAACATATCAGATCTGAAATTGAGCAATTAAGACAAAAGCTAAAAGTAATAGTTACCAATGTAGATTATGATCTTATAATACAATCCTCCAGTAATGCAAAATCAGCAACTTTCAAAAAGTCAAAAACAGTCAAATCAAAAAGTTCAACAAATTATTAGAAGAGAAATCTACATCTCAGAATGATGAAGTCAACAACAAAAAGTCAACGGCGATCGATAAATCAAAGTGGGTTATCAATCTCTCAACACATATATTAAGTCCTACGGAAATAAGGGTATCAGAAAAGGGACTAAATTTCAATGTATCAGTAGACAAGCTGAAACCTGAGGATGTCATCCCTAAAATAGAAATAGCACTAAGTGGGATAGACAAAACTACGGCTGATGAAATAAGAGCAGAATGTGCACTGACATTAAAACGACAAAAATGTGGAAAACCCAACCTGACAAAACAAGAGATAGAAGCCCTGAAACACCTTAAGAATAACAAGGATATAGTTATCACAAAGTCAGACAAAGGAAATGCAACAGTAGTATTAGACAAATTAGACTATTTGGACAAGGTAAATACTCACATACAAACAGGACCATATGTGGAAATTAATAAACCAATAGATACAGTTATGAATAAAGATAAGAAATCCACAGCGATCCTTATACGCCGAATGAAGCCGTTTCTAGGTGAGTCTATGTGGTTTAATTTAATGCCCAAAACTAATAACCCCAGTAGGATGTATGGTGTTGTTAAAGTTCATAAGTCAGGATACCCTATTAGACTTATCGTTGATTTTAGAAATTCACCTACTAAGGAATTATCTAAATATTTAGCCATGGTATTAAATCCCCTAAAAATCCACTCGAAATCTAGACTAACTAATTCTTATGAACTAAAACATAGATTAGATAATTTAAAATTAGATAATGAAGAAAAAATGGTTAGTTTTGATATTGTCAGTTTATGCACACGTATACTAATAAATATGGCTATGGAGGCAGTCAGAAACGAACACATTTCTGATCAAGAACTCGAACTTAGGACAAAAGTGCCACTTGAGGACATAATGCTGGGAGTACAGCTATGCCTGACTTCGACAGTATTTAAATTTCAAGGGAAAATATACAAACAATATTTAATTTTATCTATTTTTTGTAGTTCTCAATAAAACACAAATCTGAACTTTACAAACACTATTTCTAGGTCATGTAAAGTGACGAATATTCAAAAATAGTACCACAAAATTTTTCTGGTCATCAGTATTTTTCCTCCTCCTTTGAAGTGTATTGCTTAAACAAAAGAAATAGCCTTAATGCTAGCTGAATCAAAATTAAGTAATAATTTGGGATGTTCTGTGCTCACAGGGTAGTTGTTGTCTTCCAGCCTTAGTGTGGTAGTACAGAGTGAGTAGACTCTTTGGAGTGTTATATAAGCTTATTGTTGTTTAAAACACCAAAAAATTTACATGAAAATTTTAGGCTACGCTTCTGCCTGTCTATTATCACCAATTATGTTCCTAATTGTGGTGGACTGGGTTATGCGTCAGACTATGCGTAAGGACGAGGAGGCAGGAATACGCTGGACCACCTGATAATAGATCTCTAGAAGATCTGGATTTCACGCGTGGATGATTTTTGTTTAATGTCACACAAACTCGAAGACTTACAGGTGAAAACCGACAAAATGGTTGAAGAAGCAGCGGAAACAGAACTTCAGGTGAATATAAAGAAGGCGGAGATGAAGGTGGTGAAGATAATCTACTACCACCAATTGCACCAACAAGCAACAGCAATCACCATCAATGTGAGAGATTTAACCGAAATTGCCTCCTTCATTTATCCGGCTAGGAAGCATCATTTCAACTACAGATGGATATCAAAGTCAGCCAGAATCGGAAAGGCAAGATACGTCTTCAACAACCTGAAAACAGTTTGAAAGTCTTCTGCAATTAGCCAAAGTAAAGAACAACATTCGGATTTTAAACACGAATGTGAAGTCGGTCAGTCCTTTTATGCCGGTCAGAAACTTGCAGTGCGTGTCAGTCACGAAAAGCATTTCCAACAGTGAGGTGCAGATTTTTATCAACAGCTGCCCACTTCGACGGCTCCACACTGAAGATCAAACGGCCAGAAAGAATTAGCAACAAGAAACTCCGGATGGGAACAAACCGACGGAGAGCCGATTGCTCAACAAATATGTAGAAGAAAATGGAGATCGATTGGGCATACACTGAGGAGGCCGTCGAATGACATCGCGCGCAATGCAGGACATTATTTGGGAGAAATATGAATGAGAAGTGAAGAGTGGGTCATCAGTGCAAGAGTAACATGGAGAAGGTCGTGTATGGAGGAGGAGATGGGAGATTATGGGCGATCGTGGACCCAGCCAGCAGGGAATAGAAGAAAGTGGAGATGTGTTTTTGAAGCCCTATGTTCCCTTCAGAACCCAGGGGAACAATAATAATAATAGTTCCGCATAGTTTCTTACACCACCTTTTGAATTCTGTATCTCTCGTGATTTCTATGACTGTAATTGCATTAATTAATGATTGATTTTATTCCTTTGCATTCAAAATGGAGCAAAAGGCTTCGAGATTGAGCTCTGAAGTTTCATTGATATAAGAATAAAACTTGGGCACTGTGGTAGAGTGTAATTCCCATAATGGAACTCTGAAGTTTCAGTAGCAGTGGTGTGCACCTTCTACGGAGATGGAGTAGGTAGTATCCCTCTGATCCTTCCCTCTTTATCTGTCCTACTACCGGTTAAGTGAGGTTTCGGAGTCAACTAGCCGGCAGTCGGACCTCAGACCACTTATGGCATGGTTGACTAGTGTTCTACTACTACTGAACGTATCAGTGTTAATGTCATCTAAACGATGTGTATATTCAGGTTTATCTTCATCTGTGTTAAGTTACCAGGCAAAAGTACATCTTCGTTATCGCTTTGTGTTTCAGATGTCTTGTCAGTTGTCGTTGTTATCAGTGTCAACTCAACAGAGTTGTATATTATCAGTCTGTTAGCAGAGTTTATCGGTCATGTCAAAAATATTCAACGGTGTGTGCTTATGATGGAAGCAACACTGTTTGATTTCAAATCTGCATGAAATATCTCAAGTAAAGAAGACTTTGACTTCAGACCTACGGAGATAGATAGAAGTAAGAACATTCTAAAAATAAAGTTACTAATTCTGATATTCCAGTTTCCTGTAAGTCTTTAGCTATTAAGGTAATTAATTAGATATTTCATGTACGTAACGTAATGCCTCTCTGAGCAATTTTATAATGTGTGTTTGAACTACGTAATATGCGCATTAGGTCAAAGGGGAAATTAAAAGAAAGGTCGAGGTGAAGAAAGTTTTCTTTTCAACAATGTCATCAGCTAAGCTGTACACTTGTGTATGTATGTAGTTAATGAGTAAGAAAGCCTCAGAACTATTTCCCGTTGAAGGTTAGGTCACCTCCGGAAACATGGTGATGCTTAATCTCGAGTTTAAAAGCGATACTGAAGCAGAAATTCTCCAAAAACAGCTTTCTAAATTTCCCAATAAAACATACTCCGCCGCAAACATGCGAGTGACAATTCCTTGCAAGAAAATTTTGAGGTGGCACGTGAAAGACAACCTTTTGGATTGGGCCACTTTAAAATACATATACCATTTCACTTGCCCTTGTGAAGCCTTGTACGCTGGCTGTACCAGGGGGCCAATTGCAAAGCGCACTCAGAGGTACTATCCTGCCAGCCTAGCAAGAGGAGAACATAGGTGTGTACATAACTCGGTTACAGGGCATTCAGCTGCATTCGAAAAGTCCTTCAAAATCCTACACAAGATCCATTCAAAACTCTCAAGGGGAGTTGGACCAAAGCATCTGGATAATCCTGAGGCACCAGAGAGATCCAGATGTTCAGGCCCATGCTATGTATTTAAAAGAAGTATGTCCAACCTTTATCTTCACCATGACCATCATAAACACTTATTTATCTCAATAGTGATTATCCCACTGAATTTCTTATTCAAACTTCCTGTTCATCTCTGTTAGTTCTACGTTTTTTTTAAAAATCCGTATTTGCACTAATATGTTTTTTATCCGAACTTCCTGTCTATTTTGTTAAAAAATTTCAGTCCCTATTTGCAATCTTGTCAATTAGACCCTCAACCGGAAACAGTTCTGGAACTACCTTATTCACTTACTGTATGCATAAATGAATGTTAAACAGTCTGGTTGATGATTTCATTGACAAGAAAATGTTCTTCCCTACAGCCATCTTTTTAATTCTTCGCATGTTGAATAATAAATGTTCTGAAGACTGTACCTTTGTAACGACAGAAGACAAGAGCCAGGCAATAGATCATTTATTGAAAAAATCAATAGGTATTAACAGATTTTATGCACATTATTATTAGCGTTATTGTTAGCACAGAAGCAATGTTTTCTGATTGGTTGTTTACTTGCTGAAAGTTATTTTGTAGAGCTTGTCACTATTTCTTAGAAAGTTAAGTCACATATCTGCGAATCGTATTTGCACACGTTAGGCCTGCTGTGATTGGATGGTGAGTTACTCAAGCTCAAGCTTTGTTAGTGTTTTTTCTCATAACTCCAATTCGGGACGTAAACATTGACGCAAATTGCTGTCTACAATTTTGGCTTGCAGACATCTCTCATCACACCTTTACGTATCATCGCTTACGACACGAACGGGCACGAGATTAAATTGCTGTGCTTTTTCGCCTTCCATTCCATCTAAACAATAAGCAATATGTTATGGTCAGTATTATATTGAGATTTATGCCTCAGAAATACTCTTCACTTGGTCTGAGATTATCATGATAAGCGTGTTAATTTTTAGGCTTTGCATTGATTGTTATTCATGCGTAACTGCATATGTATACAAAACTATTACTTCCCATTTCCTGTGCTCTAATTACTTTTTCTCAAAGAGAAAAGGAGTGATATAATTAGATTTTATTTCTGTGCTAATTTTATATTAATTAGAAAGATATTTATAGTCTATAGTGTCTATTTCTCATATGAGACTGAGTGATGCATACTTTTGATGAAAACGGAGAGGCAGAGTGAACTAGTTTATATTCTATGATTATCACCTGCTATTCCTAGCACATTTCTTAGCTATTTTGGATGATAGAATACAAAATCTTATAGTCTAAGTATCAGTCTCTAGCTGATTGTTGCCTGCTGAATAGGTATCCTGAAGCAGAACTGAGACGTTTGTGATCGGGGCGATCGACCGGATCAAGGTGAAATGGGCAATCAAAAGGAAGAATTGGTTAAGGGTAGTGCTGTGTCACGAATTTCAGAGGATTCCTTCTCTTCTACAACTGTACAATCGCATTTGTGTACAGTTCTTCGTGAAACAGGATAGTAACAAAAGTGATGATGAGTTTCAAGTGTTGGTTTGTAGGGATTTGGTTGATTGGTTACAGGATTTCATCATGAGCTGACATTAGTTTGAGAGCCATTGGAAAACCTGGGAGTACTGGACAGCTGTTTTGTCCTAGCTTGGGACTCTTTAGCAGTACGCACTCACCGGGATTCGAACCCGTACTGATGATGAGTTGGCACAAACATACTTGTCAGTAATAACCAATGACTAAGAGCAATTGAAAAGGTGTATCAGAGTTACGCACTGCGATGCATAATTTAATGAGTGAGCTGCAATCACGATACACACAGAAACGAATGAGAATATGGAATTATTTAAGAGTTGTGAAGAAATACAACATACAAACAAACAATAGTCAAGTTAGTAGAAATCTAAAATTCGTCTTCTTGGTGGGGAACTTACAGGAAGAACTCTTAAAAAGTCCATCCATAGAAAAACTCCATGGAACTGACAAGTTCCTACGACTGGGTACCTAAATGTATATCTTGCTCCTCAAGTCCAACAGATCTGCGGCCCTTATGCACTGGAAGAATTTCGCTTTTTGGTGAGAAATTTCCATGCAAAAAACGGATATCCATCAAGATTTCTTGACAAGAATATCAAGTCGACAATTTGAAGATAAGAGACGTCAGTCGTGCCAAATAAAGAAGCATTAAATGGACCTCAACATCAAAAGTGACCTACTCAGGAGAATTTCGGCTTTTTTAAGAAGAAATTTCTCCCCAACAATACTGAGAGTAGTGTTCTCCAGTCACCCACTGGTTTGAGGAGTCCCAAAGGACAAGATCTCCCATATGACCACTTCTGTATATGAAGCCAGATATATTGGTCATTCTACGCGTATTCTATCTAGGATGGTTGAGGAATACTATTCCGCATGATTGCAGAAAGGTAGTAGTGGCTTTCTCCATAAGGAGTCCGATAATCGAACAGCCGCTTCTGCTATCTTGGTGACAACTTTGTTGGCTTCTACCAACCTGCTTTTGAATGTTTGTTTTTTTAAATCATTAAGACTCTTGAATTTCCTAACAACTCTTACATAATTCCATATTCTTGTTCGTTTCTACGTGTATCCTGAATACAACTGATTCGTCATTAAATTATTCATCTTATCACGTAACTCGATTGCACTTCCTCAACTGCTTTTATTCACTGACTAATGTTAACAAGTGTGCTTGCGACAACTCATCATCGCTTTTGTTAGTACCCTATTTCATGAAGAATCGTACACAGATGCGGTCGCACTGCAGCAGAAAAAATTGAATTTGCCGAAAATAATCTCTTCACTGAACTAGCTGTCTTGTTTTTATTATTGTTCAGATGAAAATGTTTCACGACTATGACTAGATTACAAATTTACGACTTTCAATTATTAGTTTTGCAGGGATTTTGTTTGATTGATTGGTTGGAGAAATTCATCATCAGCTGACATCAGTCAGAGAACCACTGGAAAACCAGCTGGGAGTGCCAGCTGTTTCGTCAGCTTAGTTTGCGATTCCTCAGCGGTACGCACCCTCTGACACGGTCCGAACCTAGGACCACCTTCTGGTTACAAGGCGAGTTAGCTCGTAGACCATTAAGTTACTGGGATCCGATCCAATGGCCAGCCTATGAATTCCAACTTCTGCCAGTTCATGACATAGAGCGATCACTAACCAATATCTTCTTTGATGAGTAATTGATTTCACCTTCAACCTGCTACACCCTACTGGTCACAGTTTCCCACTAGAAACCCAGGTAACTAACTGCCTGAATTCGTCCAGTCGCTAGTGAGCATCAGAATAGGGAGAAGTTACAATTCGTGGGCTGGTCATTGGATAGGGTCCCAGTGGCTTAATGATCTACGAGCTAGCTCGCCTTGTAACCAGAAGGTGGTCCTGGGTTCGAACTCTGGAGTTGGGTGAGTACATCTGAAGAGTCACAAACTAGGCTGACGAAAAAGCTGTCCAATACTCCCAGGTTTCCCAATGATCCTCTAACTGCCGCCAACCCATGAACAATCCTGTAGCCAATCGAATTTGTACAAACCAACACTTGATAAATGCGTGATTAGTAGGTGAGTTGAAGTGTTTGTTTACTTACATAAATCTTATATCACTCTTCAGTGAAGTGCCAATCTTCTCATCTTCAACAAAATGTTTGCTCTCACCTCTGCCCACAAAGATTATATCGTTTTCGGTCTGTATTAATGGGAAAGAAAGAGAGAAAAGGCTGATCTTAGTCAATAGACTGCACTCTGAATTTCTAATGAAGACAGTGTAAACTGTTATATATTCAGATAAACAAAGCTGTGCATACAGCATAGACTCAAACGCCATCTTACTTGTTACACCTGCAAGTTTTCGAGATTTCCTTATATCAGGTAACTTATTCACATGAAAATTTTCTTCCTTCTGTTTACCAACATGTTCTAGAAAGTGCTTTCCATTTTTTTTATCATAAATTTGACGTGATTCTTAATCTTAATGGTGAAGTTTGCGTGTAATACATCTAAAAAATTTAAGCCATTTCATGAATACGTCATCTTTTTCCCTCTTGAAATTCTATATTTATTGATTTTTAGAATTGGAGTAATAGGACGAATAAAGAATCAAATATTTTTAAGGATTTTTGCCACTCTATGCAATCCATTTTCACTCAGTCCGTGTACTTTTGATGGGAAGAAAACACCAAATGACGTTTTTTGTTGCTTATTACTATTTTTTAAACCTTTTAATGTGAATCAAGTTTGACTATGGATTGATATCAATACGAGACAGCTGTTTTGTCCTCCTTCTTTAGGTCTCACCAACAATATTCACTCACCGCTGGGGTTCGAACCCAGGTTCCTCCGGTTAGATGTCACTGGAAACCAACTCAATGGTTCATGAATTCTAACTTCCACCAGTTGGTGACTTTAGCGCAATCACTAGACAGTGTCATCGGTAGCGAGTATTTGTCATAACTCCCGGCCGGGTGGATCCCACTGGTCACAGCTTCTCACCGGAACTCGCCAACAAGTGTCAAATTCATTTTCAAGAGTTGGTTCGTAGGCATACACCATACACAAGTACCGAAACCTGACGCCTTTTGTTCCAATTTGGCCTCACCTTGTAGATGGTCTTGAAAGATGACTCTGGTGAAGCTATGTGGCTTGAGTTCACTAAGTGCTCCAGAATTGAGCTAATAACTGCCTTGCATTGTTCTTTTTGCTAACCATGCCGGATAACGTTCAGAGATGCGTTTGGAAAGTATGCGCTTTTGTGAGGCCGATATAACTAGCTCCACACGAGTCTGTAATGTGTGGAGGATAAACTGCCACTGTGGGCTGCTTCAATGTGTGTTTATAAATTCACATACTCGTGTGGAGCTAATTTTATTGGTCGCACAAACGCGCACTCTTTCCAAACGCATCTCTGAACATTATCCGACATGGTAAGCAAAAGGATAATGCAAGACAATTACTAGCTCAATTCTGGAGCACTTGGTGCACTCAAGCCACATAGCTCCACCAGAGTCGTCTTTCAATGCATTTGAAATAATTAGTTCCTTTTATGAATTTTGACAAAACAGTAAGAAAATATTCATCCAAGCATCTATAAAAAACAAAACAATTTGAGCAAAGAATATCCTTTCCGATAACTTCTTCTTCTGGCTCTACAGTTATTATATGCATGTTTATATACATTGAATATTCTAGATTAGTAGTAAATAACAATATTAGTGCTTTTTGAATAATATCGATTTGTTAAGTAAGATCGGTGGAATTACAGTTCATTAAAGATGCATAAATTATAATAACAATATAATAGCAAATAGAATATCAACTGAAATTAAGGAAATTTCCACAACAAAATGAGGATCATTAGAACCTAGATGGCCATAGTAAGGACAAAGTCCGAATCAGCTTCTTCTGGACACATAAATTAGGCTTCTTAATGTGGATCCCAGCGGCCAGCGTCAGCAATATGTAGTAGACGAACTGTTAAGGTGAAGTTAAGATTTGTTGATATGCGGTAGATGACTTTGAAAGCCTGGTTAACATCAATCTTGTGTTCTGTATCCACAAGACGAAAAAGAATAGCGCTATGAATGGATTTTGTTTACCCTTTACTTAACCACCATGCAGGGTGTTTTTTGGAAATCCGACGAGAAACACGCCTAATTGTTCGGCCTATGCAACTAACTGGCTCCACAGAAACAGCTAAATTGGTAGATACACATAGAAGAGGCGAAATTAGGCAGTTTCTCTTTTGCTGCTGAACGCAAAATAGGGTTGGTTTAGAAGACACAGTGTAATTCAGCAGCAGGGAATGCTCTTTTTACCGCATTTCTAAGGTGCTGTGTTAGTATCTCGCTGATGTTATCTCCGAGGAACTGAATTTGTAAGAATAAGGCCTTTTTAGGAACTGTTAGTACCTTCGGCTGCCTTGATTTTTGATTCATATTCTTATCAATGAATTTTTCTGGATAACCGTTTTCACTCAGCAACCGTTTAATATTTTTAAGTTCCTCATCAAGACATTCATCCGGAATCGTGCAATGTGTGTATTCGCGCAACACATTTCAAATAATCTGATCAGACACTTACTTGTCATAGGAATAGGTATAAGTAATAAGGAGTTTAAAGAGTTGGTAAAATAGATTTACGTCCAGTTAAAAGGCCGTATGGATAGTCATATATCAAAGGATATCAATAAGCTGAAGTGATAAGATAATTATACATCAGTCCTAGTATCAAAATAAAGTGATGCAAAAATGTTTTTGGACACATAAAAGTGGCTTAAACTTCGTAATCGCCAAGGCTTCCACAAACTTTAGGATACGCCCTAGACACGTTTTATAAATATGTTTAGAAAACGTGTAAACATCTATTTTATACCCTATCTCTATAATATGTTTTGCGATAGACTAGCCAGTTCGTCTGTCCTCACTACTGATGGGTACTGGAGATTCATTTTGCTTCTGAAGCCGTTTAGGAATACGCTCTATAGCCCTTACTTGCAGAGATCGATTATAGGTTTAAAATAGACGTAAACGTCAGTTTTATGCCTTATATCTCCGTTCTATTTCACACCATTAATGAGTTCATTGGATTCGATGTGCCACCTAAGACATTCGAGGATGTGCTCTGAAGGCCTGATTAACTTCGAATGTAAAGAGTTAATTTATAGACTAAAATGACTTCAAATGTATATCCTGAAATAATTGTCATTATTATTATCATTATCCCCTTGTGCTTCGGATAGGATGTCCTCGGAGTTCTTCGCTATTAACTCTTCCTGATACGTCATCTGATTCCCAGTATGGAGTCAATGAAGACATCTGTTGATAAAAGTATGAAGCGGCCTGTTGGAAATGTTTTTCATGACGTGCGTATCGAGTTTCTGGTCGATATACAAGAAATGACTTAACATTGTTGTTGAAAATTAGAATTTCGGTTTTTATGCAGAGTGCAGACGTTTTCCAGACGGATTTCAGAACAATGAACGCCTGTGTTGCCTTTCAGGCCGTGGCTGCCTTTAAAATCCTCATTCGTGCTGTCTGCCCGCATTTCGAACGATGCTCCCATGATAAGTGGAGGAAATAATCTCTTTCAAATTACTCCTATTCATAGTGATTACTTTTGGTTTCTACAGAAGAACTTACTGGTGTAGTTTGGTTATGCACTGAATATGTTGTCCAAAAGGACACTGAAACGTTAGCAGCTAAACTATCCAGCTATCTCCTTTTCTTTTTTAATTCTTTTCGTTCAGAGTGGAACATAGGTCTTCAAGCTACAGTTTCGAAGCTTCGGTAGCAGTGCTTTTATTTTTACAGGGTGGGGCTTCTAGCCTCACACCCAACCATCTCCCTTTACCAGCCTTACTACCGGTTTAGCGACTTTTGATAGTGAGTCAGCCAGCGATTGAAACTTGGACCACGTTCATGACTGGTGCGCATTCTACCGCTGAAAGACGGACTCTAAGCGGGATACCACCCAGCTCATAGAACACAAATATACCTGAAATACAAACCTTGTTATGTTTTCACCGTGAAATGTGCGATTCGCACACAACAGATAAAGTTTCATTTTGATTTGGGAGAATATTATGTGAAATACTGATTTCAGGTGAAACCTTGTTTGTTTAGAAATAAGAAGAATTTGGTCAGTGATATTTCCAGTTTCATTCCCACACTTGTTGTTCCAATCTTTATGCAAATTTTGTTGTACCTCTATATTTGAACATCAAATGCAATGTATTATCTTGCTACTGACTAGTGACTCGGATGTAATCAATGTTATATTGTCTAGAATTCAGCGCTGACCGGATGTGGTCATGCATTTAAGTGACTCATCATCGGTATACGATTTGATCTATGTTATGGTACTGAAGGTAATTGACAGGAACTCTTATACCTAAGTTTTGTGCTTATCTTCAGTCATCAACAAGGTATATTTGAACGTCAAAGTGGCTGATCTCACTTCTGAAGTAATAACCCCCACCACTAACTGCTGCAGTGAGAAATGCTACCAATGAATTATTTTAGCTTTTTTTACACCTCTATTCTTACTCTTTTAAAGATTTATCTTTAAAAAGTGAGAAGTTTCCATAATGATGAATCCACCTTCATTGAGGAGATTTAAAAGTTTAGAAGGAGGATAGTCAACCAGAGGGTACATAGAACACGACGAATTAGAAAATATAACAGCATTCGTCAAAATGCCTTGCCTCTAGTTCTATGTAAATGCTTTTTAACAGACATTCCATTATCATAATTTGAACAAAACAGTGTATAGACACAAAAAATGGTGACTGAAACTAAGTCAACGCTTTGGTAAAATTCTTAAAAATGAGACATGAAAAGCCAGACGACTAGACAATTAAACTAGAAACAGAAGGAATTACTCATTAAAATGGATATAGGTTGCTGATATTTTCAAGGAAGTGTTTCTATCAACTTTCATGTTTTATTCAAATTTTGGTTTGTGGGGATTTGAATGGTTTTAAGATTTAATCATAAGTTGACATCGGCTAGAGAACCATTAGAAAACCAGCTGGGTGTGCTAGACAGCTATTTCGTCCTAGTCTGGGACTGCTCATCAGTACTCGCCCACCAGAGGGGTTCAAATCCAAGGCCTTCCAGTCACAAGGTGAGCTGGTAGACCATTCAGTCACTGGGACCCTATCCAAAGGCCAGTCCACAAATTCCAACTTCTACCTATTCACATTATAGCGCGACCACTAACCATTGTCATCGGTATGTATTTGTCCTCACACACGACCTGCTGTACCCCACTGGTCACCACTTCCCACTAGAACCCAGGTATCTACCCACCTAATAGGTTCAGTCACTAGTGAGCACAAGAAGTAGGCTGAAGCTAGTATTCATGGACGACTGGACGGATTTCAATTGCTTAATGGTCTGGGAGCTCGTCTTATAATTGGAAGGTCGTGGGTTCGAACGCCGCTGGATGCGTACTGATGAAGAGTCCCAAACTAGGGTGAAGTGGCTGCCCAGTGCTCCAAAATTTTCTTAGTTTAGTCAGTGAACACCTTATCAGTATTTTGATGAATTGAAGAGTCACTGGTTGGAATTACTCTCCTGCACAAGTATTAAATTGAACTCTGTTCATTTCCTGACTATACAAATATCAACCAGTTATTATTATTATTGTATCCTTTAATTCCTACAGGAACATAGGGCTTCAGCCGTGCGTCTCCATTGCGTTCTGTTCTCTGCTAGGGTCTTCACTTGGCTCCAAGTCTGCCCACACGTTTTCATCTCCTCTTCACATGACCTCCTCCAAGTCACCTTTGGACGACCAACTCGCCACTTCCCTTTCGGGTTCCACTCAAGGGCTTGTCTAGTGATGTCACTTGATGGTTTCCTGCCTATTTGTTTCACAATCGGTTCCTGGTTGGTTCGTTCCCAAAGATCCCTGTTGCTGATCTTTTCTGGCCGGCCATCTGATCTTGAGTATTGAGCGAAGACAACTGTTAATGAAGGTCTGTAGCTTGTTGGAAATGCTCTTTATGACGCGCCAAGTCTCTGATCCGTATAGTAGCACTGACTTCACATTGGAGTTGAAAATCCGGATCTTATTTTTCATGCTGAGTGCTGTTGACCTCCACACAGACTTGAGAGTAATGAAAGCTTGCCTTGCTTTCCCGATCCTTGCTTTGATATCCTCGTCAGTTCCGCCTGTAGTTGAAACGATACTTCCCAGGTAGGTAGGTAAAAGAGGTTGTTTCTTTCAGGTTCCTTCCATTTATGCTGATTGTTGTCAGTTGTTGTTGTTGCTGGTGGTGGTGTTGCCCAGGAATTTTCATCACCTTTGTTTTCTCTATGTTCACCTGAAGTTCTATCTTTGATGCTTCTTCTGCTAACTTGTTGCTTTTCACTTGCATATCTTCCAGTTTGTGGGAAATCAGACATATATCATCGGCGAAGTCCAGATCCTCCAAGTTTTTGTGTGTGTCCATTTTATACCTGTTTCCTCATTGTCCGCTGTTTGTCGCATTATCCAGTCTACTGCAATCAAGAAAATCATTGGTGATAGTAGGCAGCCGTGTCTTACTCCTGTCCTCACTTCGAAGGGTTCCGTAAGTTTCCCATTGTGGATTACTTGGCATGCAGCATTGTCGTATAGCTGTTGGATGAGATGTATTATTGTCGATGGCACCCCGTAGTAGCGAAGTAGTTTCCAAATCACCTCTCTATCGACGCTGTCAAAGGCCTTTTCAAAGTCGATGAAGTTGAGATAGAGAGGTGACTGCCACTCCAAGCTTTGTTCAATGATGATCCGTAGTGTGGCGATCTGATCAATGCATGACTTGTTCCTCCTGAATCCAGCCTGTTCCGGTCGAAGTTTTTCATCCAGGGCTTGTTTGGTCCTTTCCAGGATGATGCGGCTTAGTATTTTGCTTGGGATGGACAGGAGCATAATTCTGTGCCAGTTCTTGCATTGACTTAGGTATCCTTTCTTTGGTAGTTTGAATAAGTATCCTTTCTTCCAATCCTCGGGTACTTTGCCTTCTTTCCACAGCTTCTCCAGTAGTGGCGTCATCAAGTCCGCTGTTGTCTCCGGGTCCACTTTCAATGCTTCTGCTGGGATTTCATCTGGACCTGCTGCTTTTCCAGCTTTCAGCATCTTGATTGCCTTCAGGACTTCTGTTCTCCTCGGGGGGTTGATGTTCACTGGTAATTCTGCTTCCGTTGTTGGTATTGTTGGGCGCGTTGTAGGTGGCGGTCGGTTTAGTAGTCTTTTGAAGTGTTCAGCCCACTGTTTCCTTTGCTCCACTTCTTTGGTGATTGACTTTCTATTGTCATCCTTCACTGGCTTAATTTGTGACGAATTTTTGCCTGAGAGGTACCTAGTTGTTTGGTAGAGTGTTGCGAGGTCTCCTTTGCCTGCTGCTTGTTCTGCTTCATTGGCCATGGCTTCATAATACTTTCTTTTGTCTTCTCTGGCACTCTTCTTTACTCCTTTGTTCAGTGTATTGTAGCTTGCGTTCAAATCCTGTTTTTGTTGCTCATCGGTGCACTGGAGAATCTTTTGTTTCACCATCCTTCTCTCTTCTATCAGTTTCCAAGTGTCCGTAGTGAGCCATTGTTTGTCCTGTCTCTTCTTTCTGCCTAGAACTTCCATGCAGGTTTGACTCCACACTGTCTTCAAGTTGTTCCAGTGCTTTTCGGCGCTGACCTCTTCGCCAGTGTTGATTTGTGTCTCGGCTTTGTCTTTTATACTTGCAGTGAAGATGTCCTTTGTGTCCTGGTCCTTCAGTTTTTGAGTGTTGAACTTGGCTTGTGGTCTATCTGCAGCTCCTGATTCTCTGAAAGCTTTTAATTTGATTTGGATTGTGCCTTGTACGAGATAGTGGTCTGAGCCAATGTCTGCTCCTCTTCTTACTTTCGTGTCCAGCAGGCTGCGCCTCCACTTCCTTGAGATTGAGATGAAGTCGATTTGGTTTTTGGTTCGCCCATCTGGTGACACCCATGTAGCCTTGTGGATATCCTTGTGTTTGTATACGCTGCCACCAATCACTGGTTCATTGAAGGCGCAGAAGTCGGCGAAGTGTTCTCCGTTTTCATTCATTTCTCCGAGAGCTTCTCTACTCATGATGAATTCCCTTCCTGTGTTGTCTGATCCCAGTTTGGCGTTCATGTCTCCCATTAGTATTTTGATGTCACCAGCTGGAGTATTGTCCATTGTTGTCTGCAGTTGTCTGTAGAATTCTTCTATCGTTTCGAGGTCTACGTTGTTGGTCGGTGCATAGCATTGTATAATTGACACTTTCCTTCCTTTGGAGTTGAATCTGGCGGTTATTATCCTGGGCGAGATCGCCTCCCATTGCATCAGCGACTTCGTTGCCGTTGCTGACATCATGATAGCCACGCCCTCGGCGTGCGAGTGGTTATCTTCTGGGTGACGGGAGTAGATCACTGACTCACCAGTTGACAATTTGGTGAGTCCATTCCCGTTCCATCTGCTTTCACATATTCCCAGTGCTTGGATTTGTATCTTTTCATTTCGTTTGCGATCTGGGCAGCTTTGTCAATCTTGTACATAGTACGGACATTCCATGTCCCCACAAAAACTTTTTCTTTTGTCTCAAGGAGATACATCGTGCTGAAGTTTCTGTAGCAGGTTTGTTTACAGGGTGAGGTTGCTAGCCTCACGCCTGAGAAGAGGGGTTGTTACATCAATTTATAATTTAGAGAGAAGCGACCTTTTGGGTTGCTCCCCTTAAAAACCAGGAAAACAGGAAATAAACAAGCAGAAAAGCACCAGCACGGGAAAATAATTCACAACAAGAAGGGTAACAAGCGACAACAACAATAATAATATCACAGTCAATTACGGTTAACCAAAATGATACCAAAATCATAGACTCACTGACTTGAGCCAACTTTAACATGTAGATCCATCAATATATATATACAATTATAGGTATTAGTTAGTGTTAATCAAGCACAGAGTGGTAAATAGATAGTTATAGGTGATATTGATATACAATATTATATCCAAGGATTCAGTGTTTCAAAGTCAAATAATTGTAAAAGTTTTTCGCAACTTTTTGATAAGATATTCCACAAAAATCAGAGTTTTATGTAACTATGTAAATGTAGCCATTAACCAGTTAATCTGTGTCTATTCGAAAGAGTCTCACTATCAGTGGGGACAGATGGGAAGGCAGATTAACTCATACAAGCCTACAGAAATCACACATATATGATATACGTGACTGATTTCCTCGATCGACTTTCTAATGAACACGAAGAAGGTTTATGTGACTGAAAGTGTCCAGATTAACACGATATCATAATAAAAGACTGTTTACTGAACAATATATTCGTAAAACTTGGGCAATGTGGTAGTATGTAATTCCACATTAATTTGTTTATTAAATATATCACACAGTGATGAAGTAGTATTATTATTTACTGGATGGCAGAGTTTCGAACACAATTTATTGTTCAAAATAATATCATCAATTATAACCACACAGGTCCTGGGTTCGAATCCCGGTGGGTGCGTACTGCTGAAGAGTCCCAAACTAGGACGAAACAGCTGTCCAGTACTCCCAGGTTTTCCAATGGTTCTCTAACTGATGTCAGCTCATGATGAAATCCTGAAACCAATCAAATCCCTACAAACCAACACTTGAAAATCAATGAGATGCTCACTAGCGACTTGCCCTATTCAGGTGGGTAGTCACCTGGGGTTCTAGTGAGAAGTCGTGACCAGTAGGGTGCAGCAGGTCGGGCGTGAGGACAAATACTCGCCGAAGACATTGGCTAGGGGTCGCGCTATGTCGTGAATTGGCAGAAGTTAGAATTCATGGACCATTGGATCGGGTCCCAGTGGCTTAATGGTATACGAGCTCGCCTTGTAACCAGAAGGTCCTGGGTTCGAATCCCGGTGGGTGCGTACTGCTGAAGAGTCCCAAACTAGGACGAAACAGCTGTCCAGTACTCCCAGGTTTTCCAATGGTTCTCTAACTGATGTCAGCTCATGATGAAATCCTGAAACCAATCAAATCCCTACAAACCAACACTTGAAAATCAATGAGATGCTCACTAGCGACTTGCCCTATTCAGGTGGGTAGTCACCTGGGGTTCTAGTGAGAAGTCGTGACCAGTAGGGTGCAGCAGGTCGGGCGTGAGGACAAATACTCGCCGAAGACATTGGCTAGGGGTCGCGCTATGTCGTGAATTGGCAGAAGTTAGAATTCATGGACCATTGGATCGGGTCCCAGTGGCTTAATGGTATACGAGCTCGCCTTGTAACCAGAAGGTCCTGGGTTCGAATCCCGGTGGGTGCGTACTGCTGAAGAGTCCCAAACTAGGACGAAACAGCTGTCCAGTACTCCCAGGTTTTCCAATGGTTCTCTAACTGATGTCAGCTCATGATGAAATCCTGAAACCAATCAAATCCCTACAAACCAACACTTGAAAATCAATGAGATGCTCACTAGCGACTTGCCCTATTCAGGTGGGTAGTCACCTGGGGTTCTAGTGAGAAGTCGTGACCAGTAGGGTGCAGCAGGTCGGGCGTGAGGACAAATACTCGCCGAAGACATTGGCTAGGGGTCGCGCTATGTCGTGAATTGGCAGAAGTTAGAATTCATGGACCATTGGATCGGGTCCCAGTGGCTTAATGGTATACGAGCTCGCCTTGTAACCAGAAGGTCCTGGGTTCGAATCCCGGTGGGTGCGTACTGCTGAAGAGTCCCAAACTAGGACGAAACAGCTGTCCAGTACTCCCAGGTTTTCCAATGGTTCTCTAACTGATGTCAGCTCATGATGAAATCCTGAAACCAATCAAATCCCTACAAACCAACACTTGAAAATCAATGAGATGCTCACTAGCGACTTGCCCTATTCAGGTGGGTAGTCACCTGGGGTTCTAGTGAGAAGTCGTGACCAGTAGGGTGCAGCAGGTCGGGCGTGAGGACAAATACTCGCCGAAGACATTGGCTAGGGGTCGCGCTATGTCGTGAATTGGCAGAAGTTAGAATTCATGGACCATTGGATCGGGTCCCAGTGGCTTAATGGTATACGAGCTCGCCTTGTAACCAGAAGGTCCTGGGTTCGAATCCCGGTGGGTGCGTACTGCTGAAGAGTCCCAAACTAGGACGAAACAGCTGTCCAGTACTCCCAGGTTTTCCAATGGTTCTCTAACTGATGTCAGCTCATGATGAAATCCTGAAACCAATCAAATCCCTACAAACCAACACTTGAAAATCAATGAGATGCTCACTAGCGACTTGCCCTATTCAGGTGGGTAGTCACCTGGGGTTCTAGTGAGAAGTCGTGACCAGTAGGGTGCAGCAGGTCGGGCGTGAGGACAAATACTCGCCGAAGACATTGGCTAGGGGTCGCGCTATGTCGTGAATTGGCAGAAGTTAGAATTCATGGACCATTGGATCGGGTCCCAGTGGCTTAATGGTATACGAGCTCGCCTTGTAACCAGAAGGTCCTGGGTTCGAATCCCGGTGGGTGCGTACTGCTGAAGAGTCCCAAACTAGGACGAAACAGCTGTCCAGTACTCCCAGGTTTTCCAATGGTTCTCTAACTGATGTCAGCTCATGATGAAATCCTGAAACCAATCAAATCCCTACAAACCAACACTTGAAAATCAATGAGATGCTCACTAGCGACTTGCCCTATTCAGGTGGGTAGTCACCTGGGGTTCTAGTGAGAAGTCGTGACCAGTAGGGTGCAGCAGGTCGGGCGTGAGGACAAATACTCGCCGAAGACATTGGCTAGGGGTCGCGCTATGTCGTGAATTGGCAGAAGTTAGAATTCATGGACCATTGGATCGGGTCCCAGTGGCTTAATGGTATACGAGCTCGCCTTGTAACCAGAAGGTCCTGGGTTCGAATCCCGGTGGGTGCGTACTGCTGAAGAGTCCCAAACTAGGACGAAACAGCTGTCCAGTACTCCCAGGTTTTCCAATGGTTCTCTAACTGATGTCAGCTCATGATGAAATCCTGAAACCAATCAAATCCCTACAAACCAACACTTGAAAATCAATGAGATGCTCACTAGCGACTTGCCCTATTCAGGTGGGTAGTCACCTGGGGTTCTAGTGAGAAGTCGTGACCAGTAGGGTGCAGCAGGTCGGGCGTGAGGACAAATACTCGCCGAAGACATTGGCTAGGGGTCGCGCTATGTCGTGAATTGGCAGAAGTTAGAATTCATGGACCATTGGATCGGGTCCCAGTGGCTTAATGGTATACGAGCTCGCCTTGTAACCAGAAGGTCCTGGGTTCGAATCCCGGTGGGTGCGTACTGCTGAAGAGTCCCAAACTAGGACGAAACAGCTGTCCAGTACTCCCAGGTTTTCCAATGGTTCTCTAACTGATGTCAGCTCATGATGAAATCCTGAAACCAATCAAATCCCTACAAACCAACACTTGAAAATCAATGAGATGCTCACTAGCGACTTGCCCTATTCAGGTGGGTAGTCACCTGGGGTTCTAGTGAGAAGTCGTGACCAGTAGGGTGCAGCAGGTCGGGCGTGAGGACAAATACTCGCCGAAGACATTGGCTAGGGGTCGCGCTATGTCGTGAATTGGCAGAAGTTAGAATTCATGGACCATTGGATCGGGTCCCAGTGGCTTAATGGTATACGAGCTCGCCTTGTAACCAGAAGGTCCTGGGTTCGAATCCCGGTGGGTGCGTACTGCTGAAGAGTCCCAAACTAGGACGAAACAGCTGTCCAGTACTCCCAGGTTTTCCAATGGTTCTCTAACTGATGTCAGCTCATGATGAAATCCTGAAACCAATCAAATCCCTACAAACCAACACTTGAAAATCAATGAGATGCTCACTAGCGACTTGCCCTATTCAGGTGGGTAGTCACCTGGGGTTCTAGTGAGAAGTCGTGACCAGTAGGGTGCAGCAGGTCGGGCGTGAGGACAAATACTCGCCGAAGACATTGGCTAGGGGTCGCGCTATGTCGTGAATTGGCAGAAGTTAGAATTCATGGACCATTGGATCGGGTCCCAGTGGCTTAATGGTATACGAGCTCGCCTTGTAACCAGAAGGTCCTGGGTTCGAATCCCGGTGGGTGCGTACTGCTGAAGAGTCCCAAACTAGGACGAAACAGCTGTCCAGTACTCCCAGGTTTTCCAATGGTTCTCTAACTGATGTCAGCTCATGATGAAATCCTGAAACCAATCAAATCCCTACAAACCAACACTTGAAAATCAATGAGATGCTCACTAGCGACTTGCCCTATTCAGGTGGGTAGTCACCTGGGGTTCTAGTGAGAAGTCGTGACCAGTAGGGTGCAGCAGGTCGGGCGTGAGGACAAATACTCGCCGAAGACATTGGCTAGGGGTCGCGCTATGTCGTGAATTGGCAGAAGTTAGAATTCATGGACCATTGGATCGGGTCCCAGTGGCTTAATGGTATACGAGCTCGCCTTGTAACCAGAAGGTCCTGGGTTCGAATCCCGGTGGGTGCGTACTGCTGAAGAGTCCCAAACTAGGACGAAACAGCTGTCCAGTACTCCCAGGTTTTCCAATGGTTCTCTAACTGATGTCAGCTCATGATGAAATCCTGAAACCAATCAAATCCCTACAAACCAACACTTGAAAATCAATGAGATGCTCACTAGCGACTTGCCCTATTCAGGTGGGTAGTCACCTGGGGTTCTAGTGAGAAGTCGTGACCAGTAGGGTGCAGCAGGTCGGGCGTGAGGACAAATACTCGCCGAAGACATTGGCTAGGGGTCGCGCTATGTCGTGAATTGGCAGAAGTTAGAATTCATGGACCATTGGATCGGGTCCCAGTGGCTTAATGGTATACGAGCTCGCCTTGTAACCAGAAGGTCCTGGGTTCGAATCCCGGTGGGTGCGTACTGCTGAAGAGTCCCAAACTAGGACGAAACAGCTGTCCAGTACTCCCAGGTTTTCCAATGGTTCTCTAACTGATGTCAGCTCATGATGAAATCCTGAAACCAATCAAATCCCTACAAACCAACACTTGAAAATCAATGAGATGCTCACTAGCGACTTGCCCTATTCAGGTGGGTAGTCACCTGGGGTTCTAGTGAGAAGTCGTGACCAGTAGGGTGCAGCAGGTCGGGCGTGAGGACAAATACTCGCCGAAGACATTGGCTAGGGGTCGCGCTATGTCGTGAATTGGCAGAAGTTAGAATTCATGGACCATTGGATCGGGTCCCAGTGGCTTAATGGTATACGAGCTCGCCTTGTAACCAGAAGGTCCTGGGTTCGAATCCCGGTGGGTGCGTACTGCTGAAGAGTCCCAAACTAGGACGAAACAGCTGTCCAGTACTCCCAGGTTTTCCAATGGTTCTCTAACTGATGTCAGCTCATGATGAAATCCTGAAACCAATCAAATCCCTACAAACCAACACTTGAAAATCAATGAGATGCTCACTAGCGACTTGCCCTATTCAGGTGGGTAGTCACCTGGGGTTCTAGTGAGAAGTCGTGACCAGTAGGGTGCAGCAGGTCGGGCGTGAGGACAAATACTCGCCGAAGACATTGGCTAGGGGTCGCGCTATGTCGTGAATTGGCAGAAGTTAGAATTCATGGACCATTGGATCGGGTCCCAGTGGCTTAATGGTATACGAGCTCGCCTTGTAACCAGAAGGTCCTGGGTTCGAATCCCGGTGGGTGCGTACTGCTGAAGAGTCCCAAACTAGGACGAAACAGCTGTCCAGTACTCCCAGGTTTTCCAATGGTTCTCTAACTGATGTCAGCTCATGATGAAATCCTGAAACCAATCAAATCCCTACAAACCAACACTTGAAAATCAATGAGATGCTCACTAGCGACTTGCCCTATTCAGGTGGGTAGTCACCTGGGGTTCTAGTGAGAAGTCGTGACCAGTAGGGTGCAGCAGGTCGGGCGTGAGGACAAATACTCGCCGAAGACATTGGCTAGGGGTCGCGCTATGTCGTGAATTGGCAGAAGTTAGAATTCATGGACCATTGGATCGGGTCCCAGTGGCTTAATGGTATACGAGCTCGCCTTGTAACCAGAAGGTCCTGGGTTCGAATCCCGGTGGGTGCGTACTGCTGAAGAGTCCCAAACTAGGACGAAACAGCTGTCCAGTACTCCCAGGTTTTCCAATGGTTCTCTAACTGATGTCAGCTCATGATGAAATCCTGAAACCAATCAAATCCCTACAAACCAACACTTGAAAATCAATGAGATGCTCACTAGCGACTTGCCCTATTCAGGTGGGTAGTCACCTGGGGTTCTAGTGAGAAGTCGTGACCAGTAGGGTGCAGCAGGTCGGGCGTGAGGACAAATACTCGCCGAAGACATTGGCTAGGGGTCGCGCTATGTCGTGAATTGGCAGAAGTTAGAATTCATGGACCATTGGATCGGGTCCCAGTGGCTTAATGGTATACGAGCTCGCCTTGTAACCAGAAGGTCCTGGGTTCGAATCCCGGTGGGTGCGTACTGCTGAAGAGTCCCAAACTAGGACGAAACAGCTGTCCAGTACTCCCAGGTTTTCCAATGGTTCTCTAACTGATGTCAGCTCATGATGAAATCCTGAAACCAATCAAATCCCTACAAACCAACACTTGAAAATCAATGAGATGCTCACTAGCGACTTGCCCTATTCAGGTGGGTAGTCACCTGGGGTTCTAGTGAGAAGTCGTGACCAGTAGGGTGCAGCAGGTCGGGCGTGAGGACAAATACTCGCCGAAGACATTGGCTAGGGGTCGCGCTATGTCGTGAATTGGCAGAAGTTAGAATTCATGGACCATTGGATCGGGTCCCAGTGGCTTAATGGTATACGAGCTCGCCTTGTAACCAGAAGGTCCTGGGTTCGAATCCCGGTGGGTGCGTACTGCTGAAGAGTCCCAAACTAGGACGAAACAGCTGTCCAGTACTCCCAGGTTTTCCAATGGTTCTCTAACTGATGTCAGCTCATGATGAAATCCTGAAACCAATCAAATCCCTACAAACCAACACTTGAAAATCAATGAGATGCTCACTAGCGACTTGCCCTATTCAGGTGGGTAGTCACCTGGGGTTCTAGTGAGAAGTCGTGACCAGTAGGGTGCAGCAGGTCGGGCGTGAGGACAAATACTCGCCGAAGACATTGGCTAGGGGTCGCGCTATGTCGTGAATTGGCAGAAGTTAGAATTCATGGACCATTGGATCGGGTCCCAGTGGCTTAATGGTATACGAGCTCGCCTTGTAACCAGAAGGTCCTGGGTTCGAATCCCGGTGGGTGCGTACTGCTGAAGAGTCCCAAACTAGGACGAAACAGCTGTCCAGTACTCCCAGGTTTTCCAATGGTTCTCTAACTGATGTCAGCTCATGATGAAATCCTGAAACCAATCAAATCCCTACAAACCAACACTTGAAAATCAATGAGATGCTCACTAGCGACTTGCCCTATTCAGGTGGGTAGTCACCTGGGGTTCTAGTGAGAAGTCGTGACCAGTAGGGTGCAGCAGGTCGGGCGTGAGGACAAATACTCGCCGAAGACATTGGCTAGGGGTCGCGCTATGTCGTGAATTGGCAGAAGTTAGAATTCATGGACCATTGGATCGGGTCCCAGTGGCTTAATGGTATACGAGCTCGCCTTGTAACCAGAAGGTCCTGGGTTCGAATCCCGGTGGGTGCGTACTGCTGAAGAGTCCCAAACTAGGACGAAACAGCTGTCCAGTACTCCCAGGTTTTCCAATGGTTCTCTAACTGATGTCAGCTCATGATGAAATCCTGAAACCAATCAAATCCCTACAAACCAACACTTGAAAATCAATGAGATGCTCACTAGCGACTTGCCCTATTCAGGTGGGTAGTCACCTGGGGTTCTAGTGAGAAGTCGTGACCAGTAGGGTGCAGCAGGTCGGGCGTGAGGACAAATACTCGCCGAAGACATTGGCTAGGGGTCGCGCTATGTCGTGAATTGGCAGAAGTTAGAATTCATGGACCATTGGATCGGGTCCCAGTGGCTTAATGGTATACGAGCTCGCCTTGTAACCAGAAGGTCCTGGGTTCGAATCCCGGTGGGTGCGTACTGCTGAAGAGTCCCAAACTAGGACGAAACAGCTGTCCAGTACTCCCAGGTTTTCCAATGGTTCTCTAACTGATGTCAGCTCATGATGAAATCCTGAAACCAATCAAATCCCTACAAACCAACACTTGAAAATCAATGAGATGCTCACTAGCGACTTGCCCTATTCAGGTGGGTAGTCACCTGGGGTTCTAGTGAGAAGTCGTGACCAGTAGGGTGCAGCAGGTCGGGCGTGAGGACAAATACTCGCCGAAGACATTGGCTAGGGGTCGCGCTATGTCGTGAATTGGCAGAAGTTAGAATTCATGGACCATTGGATCGGGTCCCAGTGGCTTAATGGTATACGAGCTCGCCTTGTAACCAGAAGGTCCTGGGTTCGAATCCCGGTGGGTGCGTACTGCTGAAGAGTCCCAAACTAGGACGAAACAGCTGTCCAGTACTCCCAGGTTTTCCAATGGTTCTCTAACTGATGTCAGCTCATGATGAAATCCTGAAACCAATCAAATCCCTACAAACCAACACTTGAAAATCAATGAGATGCTCACTAGCGACTTGCCCTATTCAGGTGGGTAGTCACCTGGGGTTCTAGTGAGAAGTCGTGACCAGTAGGGTGCAGCAGGTCGGGCGTGAGGACAAATACTCGCCGAAGACATTGGCTAGGGGTCGCGCTATGTCGTGAATTGGCAGAAGTTAGAATTCATGGACCATTGGATCGGGTCCCAGTGGCTTAATGGTATACGAGCTCGCCTTGTAACCAGAAGGTCCTGGGTTCGAATCCCGGTGGGTGCGTACTGCTGAAGAGTCCCAAACTAGGACGAAACAGCTGTCCAGTACTCCCAGGTTTTCCAATGGTTCTCTAACTGATGTCAGCTCATGATGAAATCCTATAACCACACAATTTTGAAACTGTCATTTTATAATTTTCTTTATTCCTTCCCATTTGTCATAGGGATAGCAGAACTTCCCAGATGTCCGAGCGGATAGGTGTCGAATTCCTTCCATTGCACGTATTCCGAGATGATTAGATAAGTGAACCTTCAGTTATCAATGCCAAGTCAAACACTAGTATTTACCAGAAGCCTACACATTCAAACCAATATTTCGACTTCGGTTCATCCCATCCAATGTCAGTAAAATCAAGGTTAGTGAGACGTTTAAGTAACAGAACAAAGAGCGAAATTGTATCGAAGAAAATTTACAACAGAAAGTTGGATATATACTGAGAAGCTAGAACATTTAATAATTACCCTGATAAATTAATGAGGAAATATAAAGGAAATTGTAAAATTAAAACTAATAATACTAACAATGATAATATTAAGAACGATTCGCTAACAAACATATACAGGAAGATGACAACACTAGCAATAGGGAATTTAAATCATCAATAGTACTTGCATACAATGAAAGAACCTCGGAAAACTTAAGACGAACTCTTAACAATGCAGGAATAAAAGTGGCTGGCATTCAAACCAACAAAATGAATTGGAAACAAACTTCGTCGGTTAAAGGATCATGCCTGTGTAGACAATTAAACAAAACAATTTAGTTTATCTAATACCTCACCTGTAATGGTCGTCAGGTCAAAAATATATGTGTCAAAGTAGTAAAATGGAGTCAGCCAGTCAGACTACTGGAGCACGAACACCTAGCAGCGAAATCTAGATTACTTGACCCGAATAAGATAAGAAATCTGGAGAATAGTTCAGCTGTAGCACTCATTACATGCAATTATACGCAACCATACAATGGGATAGGATAAGATGACAGTTTTTAAAATCTAATCTAATATAAAAGGTTGATCGGTTTTCGACATAGAATTCTGCACATATGTGCGGCAGTTCAAGTCACCACACTCCCTCCTTGTAGCACACAAAGCAAGAGAAGAAAGTAGGAGAAACGAAAAATATAGACAGTAAACAGAGGTGTGAGACAAAGGTATAGTAATAACGGAGAACAAAACAGTTTAATTGGAAATCATAAGTCACAAGGAGTGGATGCATCTGCGCCACTGAGAACGATTTTGACAACAAGCAGGGATTACTTGACAGCACCAACCGCCCGGGTTCGAACCCAGGACCTTCCGATCACAAGGCCAGCTCGTATAACATTCAGCCACTGAGTGGAAGGAGAGATTGATAATGGAAGCTTTATTTGTCGAACCAACTGAGAATACGTGCAATAGGAATGATTCAGCCTTTGTTCAGTCGGATATCTAGAGAATTCTACTCCCCCTCCGACGAATAGGAAGGAATAAAGAAAACTATAAAAGCGCAGTTTCGAAGCTGTGTAGTTATAACTGATAGCAGTGTGAATAATAAATAGTGTTTGAAACTTTGTCATCCAGTAAATAAGTCTATATGCTGACTGGTCACATGAAATTCCCCTGCACTGTTTGCTTCTTCGGTTATCTAATACTCAGAAAGACGACTGACTGCACTTCATTACATCAGCCATGAAGAAGTCAGTATCAAGAGTTAAACAAACAGATCAGAGTAGTAGAAATTTGAAGCGACTAAGGGTTAAGCGAGCAAATGCTTACCTCAGGGTTTTATTTGTCTTTTATAATAGATAAGTCTAAATTGTGGGAAATAAATAGGAATGAAGAGTCTAAAATTGAAAACTTAGGCGACTTTATTTCTATGAAATTATATTATTACTACTATTCCCTTGGGTTCCAAATGGAACATACGGCTTCAGCAACACATCTCCACCTTCTTCTATTCTCTGCTATCCTCCTCGGCTACCTCCACAATTGACCGTAATCTCTTATCTCCTTCTCCCCAGCACACAATCTCCCCCATGTTACCCTCGCACCGACGAACCACTGGTCGCTCCCCATTAAGATTCCACTCGAGTAATGGCCTACATTGCGCGCGATGTCAGTCAACGGTCTTTTCAGTGTAGTTAGTTTTGCAACCATTCAGTCTTTTACAATGACACCTGGTCCTACCTGATAAGATGCAACGGGAGAGTCTGGAACACACAGAGCGTGCTGACAGTTAGACCACAATAATGGCGCACCACTTACCCGCCATACTGACAAACTTTAATACCCTACACAATATGACATAGTTCTTTTTGAGTAGCCCAGGAAAGACTAAGGGGGAGCAATAAGCAACAATGGGGTAAGATGCAACAATTAATAAATTGAAGAAGTAGAGGTTGAGTGATACCTGATTGTCTTAGCCTCTTAATGTAGTAGGTTAGACCGAATATTTTCTTAGAAATCGACGGAGTATGGCATGACTTCTCTTCAACACAAGAATAGTGCTACAGTGTGTTTGAACTCTTTAAAACAATGTCTGCACACAGTTTCTTTTGTGGGTAATTGGTTTATTGCTAGTATAGTTGAGTATTTGATCTGTGTGCGTTGATTCTCTGTATATGAATGTTTCTAAATTTCCTGTGTTAGTTCTCCTTCAATTAAGACATCTATAAATGGAATTTTGTTGTCTAATTCTTCTTCTACTCTTGTGAATTTGATGTCTTCAAATATGTTGTTTATTAATATATGGGTGTATTCCAAATCATTTCCTATAATTAATTACGAATGTACCATCAATATAACGTACTCAAATTTATGGTTTGCTTATGGGTAGGGCTATGAATTTTAATCTTTGCATAACGACTACAACTATTAATGCTGATATGGGCAATCCCACTGATTTTCCTCCTTTTATGTGTTCATTTTTATTATCAGTATTTGCCATCACTGGAAGCCATCAGACATTGTGTATCAGCCACCATCTAAATATTGTTATACTCATCTAATGAGACAGTCATTTTGGTGAATGTCTACTCTTATGTACGTGTGGTTTTTGTAGACATTTTCCAATAACCAGTAGTACCCAAATGTTTTCGAAAACATATTTATAAGCTTGAAGTAAATCTGAAGAGATTTCAACGGAATCGTCCATATCATCCACTCAGCTGTTTCACTGGACATTTCAATAGTATATGACAAGTAAGTTAGATTATCAAGTGATAATCAATGAGAGGCACTGATCGTGGACGTAAATGTCAGCTATTTGAAAATTTCTTCTTACTGCACTGTTGTTTTTTATTCTTTCACGTTCCCAGTGGAACATAGGGTAGCTTCAAGCTAGAGGCTTGAGGTTTCTGTAGCAGTGGTGTTTATTTTTACAGGATGGCACTACTAGCCTCATGCCCAGCGTTCCCCCTTTACCAGTCTTACTACTGACTCAACGAGGTAAAGGAGTGTGTCAGCCTGGGATCGGACCCCAAACCGCATTCGTGGTTCTACCGCTGTGCCATCAACGCACATTATTACGGCATTAGTTTCAGTAAATATTCGTATTTATGATCTTATGGTTTTCAAAATAATAAACAATCGACTGAAAAGTCAGCGAAGCTTTACAAGTGAGGACAGGAGTCAGTTAAGGCTACCGAATATCACTTATGAAATTGTGGTGGACTGGATTATGCAACAGACAAGGGAGAGTGAGAAGACAGGAACACATTCTGCCGACAAAAGTACTCTAGAAGATCTGGACAGAGGGGATGATTTATCTTCAGTGTCACACATAATTGAAGACCTACAGGGGAGAAGTAAAAATACTGGCAGAATCCTCAATAAAGACAGGATGTCAAGTAAATGCAGAGACCAACAACAACAAAAAGCACCAATCAATATCAACCAGTGAAATTTGAAATAGATCACTTCCTTCACTAATTTAGGCACCATCATTTCAACTAGAGTTGTCACGAATGAAGATTTCAAAGGTAAAATAGACCTTTATTACTGTCAGATCAGTTTGGAAATCTTCTGCATTCAGTCAACATAAAGGACAAGATTCGGATTTTCAACACCAAGTCAATCAAGTCATTCAGTTCTTCTATATGGCGTATAAACTTGGTGCTCGCATCACGAAGAGCATTTCCAGCAGGCCATTGCAGACTTTCATCAATAGCTGCCTTCTCTGGCTCTATACTGAAGATCAGATTGCTGGGCAGAAAGAACTGGCAGTAGGAAACTCTGGGAAGGAACTAATTAGGGACCTATTGCTTAACAAATATTCTGACGAAAATGAAGATGGACTAGGCATACTCCGAGGAGACTATCGAGTGACGTTGCACGCTATGCAGTAGCTTGAGTGGAACCTGAGTGGAAAACTCCGAGTTTGGAGTAGATCCAAGTGTGACATGGAGGAGATCGTGTGAGAAGGAGATGAGATCCTGAGAGCAGCAGTGTGACTACCTAGGGAGTACTCCAGAGAACTGGGGATATTCTCTTGAAGCCTTATGTTCCACTCGGGACCCAAGTGAATAATACTAAAAACAGTACTTCTAAGCAACAGTCTTTGATTTCTATCTCAAATGGACGTTGATCCAAAAAAGATTAAAAATGCTGCTTCTCATTCAAAAGGTAACTCATTTCTTTCATTCTAGGTTTTAAAAAAGAAATTTTTATACTTCTTTGTGTATTCTCTTCTTACCCCATCACTCATTTTCATTCTGTGAACACAAATAATTAGCGACAGTGCGTGTACTGACTCACTGTTTGTCAGTTCATCAAATGCGTCCAAGGAAACTCTTCCCACTGTCATCTTTATAACGGAGTAACTGTTCGAAAAAAATCCCTCCTCAAAGATATAATGACAATATTTACACTCATACGAATGTCTTAACTAACTTTCAAATTTAATTGGTTGATGGTGACTAGCAGTGGAATCCAGGATAACGCGCATTTCGCCCTATTTTGGACTCGTCAGCTACTAGATGTACCTGCATTCCACAGTGAGTGATGATGCTCCCACCGAAGCTCGAACCCAGTGACCATAGTTTCAAACGCCAAAGTGTTATACATTAGACCACTTGGGTTCAAGCCTCGGTGGGAGCATCGTCACTTACAGCGGAATGCAGGTACATCTAGTAGCTGACGAGTCCAAAATAGGGCGAAATGTGCGTTATCCTGGATTCTACTGCAAGTCACCATCCACCAATTAACTTCTAATTACATGCCTAGACATTTTCGAAGCATCTGCACAAGAAGCTGACATGTCAACCTGAGACTGAGCACTTCGGTCCAATCAGTCGACGGGAAAATCTAAAATTAAATTAACGTTGAAATTATTATCCATTTGTCTCCCAGACCGAATACCATTATTTAGACATTTAAAAATCATCTGTTAACTTAATCCGTGTTATTTCTCCTTGTACCTCTTTAATGTCTAATTCTTATACTTCTCCTTTGTGTGGTGATATTAATAGCGTGTTATTTCACGACTGCGATTTTATTTTAGTGAATCCAGTTGATTTTGACCTTGGACTAACTGTGGAAATTGTTGGTGTGTCATTCTTGCCGACAGAAATTTAAACCCACCTTGTCACGACTATTCTACTTGATTCTAATCCACTTCTTATGGCTGATTTCTTGGTTAAATAATTTCATTCTACTGTACTTGTTTTGTACTAAGAAGAGATTTTCAAGTATATTGGTTTTGTAGGGACTTTTTGTTTGATTGGTTACAGGATTTAATCATGAGCTGACATCATTTAGTGAACCATTGGAAAACCAGCTGAGATTACTGGGCAACCCGCTGCCTCGTCAGCCTACTTTCGAACCCTTCATCAGCACGCAACCACGACTTTCGAACCCAGGACCTTCTGGTTACAAGGCGGCGAGTTCGTAGACTATTAAGCCGAACCAAACCAATATCAGTTAGAGAAGTCATTGAAAACTAGGGAGCAATAGACAGCCAAGTGTTTCGTCCTATTTGGAGACTCTCCAAAGTACGCACACCCATGACCCCACCACGGATCGATGACTATTTAATCATTTGGGTCGGAATTCAGTGACCGTGAAATAGCGTTGCGCCTCCACCAATGCCTTCACAATGAGCATAGAGAATTTACCTTATCATGGTGGACCCTACTGGTCACGACTTCTCCCACTGCAGCTTCGGAGAATCTATCCAGTAGGATGAAATAAGTGTCCAACGATCCACGGTTTTCGGTGATATCTCTCCCTCTAACTGATGTTGATTCATGGCAAAAAATTAACAATTGTTCCATTTTTGCAATAATCGATTACAATAAGTATAAAATGTACTATTATTTTTGATAGACAGATCAACATCCGCGGGTATAACTAAATATACTGGAACCTCAAATTTTCACTATCTCTCATGATATGAAGTAGTTTTGTTGCTACATCTGTAAATGCTAGTAAGCATCAGATCAGTTTTCAAGTATTGGTTTTGTAGGGACTTTTTGTTTGATTGGTTACAGGATTTCATCGTGAGCTGACATAACTTAGAGAATCATTGGAAAACCCTGCTGGGAGTACTGGACAGCCAGCTGTTTCGTCAGCCTAGTTTAGGGACTCCGCTTCAGCAGTACACACCTACCGAGGTTTAATCTGTAAAGCTGTCTAACGGCATCGTGTTTTGATATATTAACATTGTTAAATAATAATCGCAGATTTTATCACAAATAACTGTCTTTTAGCTGTCGTTGGGGTATTTTGTGAGGGTGAGTAACTCAAGAAAGCTTTGGTCATGCGACAACTCTAAAGAATAGCAGCCCAAACCAAAACTACTTAGCGAACGGATAAATGACCTTGACAACGACAACTTTGACCAACAGAAGGCTCAAAAAACGGCGCATAATTGTAATAAATCGTTTATATAAAATTAGTGCAATGTTAAAAATAGTTACAAAGGACAACGTTCTCGTATGTGTTACAAAGAAAACCTCCCAATCTCTCATAGGAGTCTTGATATTCATGTTAGACTAAGTCCTGTACATAAACCCATCGGGATAACTGTATATCATTGCACTGCTTGATCCATTCACAGATCTGATACGTTTTTTTAGGTGACTCCAGCAACTTTCTATGGAATTAGTGTGAGTTCCATCAAAAAGATTGAGAAAACCATTTGTATGGTTGACCACTTGATGAATATAGCCTAGATTCGATAACTGACTGTAACTACTCCATTCATCTGTATGAATAGTCGTCCCAGACAGCACTAAGCGCTGGATAATTGGCGATAACACACCTGCACTGCGATTAGGGATTGCCTCAGTATATCCCTTCTGGAGGCTGGTGTCATATATCCCCAATACCTATTGCTGATTCGCACTCAATCTCCCTCGATTATATTTTCTTTTTATCAAAAGTACCTAAGGAATCTGTAAACTAAAAACGAACGACATACGTTCTCGAACTGATTTTCTGGTTCGCCACTCATTTCACCAACAAACAAACCCATCAATGCACCTCCACATTGGCAATTTTCCGACCTTTCTATCAGTCCGTTCTCCAAACAGTAATCAAAACAAGATCTGAAGCGAATTTGCAATGGAAAAGGTGTTCAGCACCTATAAATACGTCTGGATAAAACAGAGTTACCTGACTGGTTACTCAAGGTCATTTGTCCGTTCTCTAGGTAGTTTCGGTTTGGGCTGCTATTCTCTAGAGTTGCCGGTCATGTATCTGTAGTAGAACGCAAAGATCGATTTCCTGAATTCAGACCACAACAAATCAGTTTTTGGTCGTTAAAATCTTATCTGTAAAATAACAGAACCAATACATATCCACTTTGTTTTGGAGAACACATCAAAGTAAGCTATTAATGAAAGGTAGTAAAAAAAGCCTTATAGAAAAATGAGAAATGAACATTTGGAGAGAGAGAGAGAGAGTAGTTAAATGAAGTGAGATGAATACTGTACAAAAGCCTATTGACCTGGATATATAGAATAGGATACAAGGATCAGTAAATAATTAAATCAATTTACAAAGAATTTTTATTTGTTTATCTCCACGCATGTATGTATGTATTTTTATGGAAAGAATAATGAAATATAGGAATGACCTTTGCGTTTTGATTTTCTAAACTGATAGTGTACTAAGTGGAATGTGATACATACATAAGTGATTTCGTTTGTTTTTTATTACGATCTGACTTCAGTTAGAGAACCATTGAAAATCAGGAAGTACTCGACAACTATTTCTTCCTGCCCCCCCTCCGCCTCCCTAAGGACTCTTCAGCAGCATGCTTCCAGGTTCTTCAGGTTATGAGGCAAGCCCATTGGCCATTCAACCACTAAGAAGAAATCCAATCTCCAGTTCATGAATTCTAACTTCTGCCACTTCGCCAATTAAAGCACCATCGCTAGCCAATGGCAAATGTTGTGAATTTGAATAAAGCAAGAACAAGAGTGGTTTGTGCAAAATGATATGGTATCATCATTGTTTATTTCGTTGACTTCTCATCAGCTCATCTGCGTACCGCCTAAATAAATTATTGTTAAGCTCATGTACAGAAAGGATTTAACATACTTGCAAATTTTACATGATACCAGTTTATAGGAGGTTCTGGACATAGTGAATAGTGCCCAGAAAATTACGCTTATCTAGGTTTGCACAGGGAGTTTAAGTTTAAACAAAGTAAATGTATGCAAACAATGGCAGAGGAGTTACGTAATAAAGACAACAGATGTGTCAGCTGATGAGTAACAAGTGAGTTGGGTGACAATAAACGCACTCACAATGCGGGGTTTGAACCCAGGACCTTCTGGTTATAAAGCGAGCTCGAACTCCGGTGAGTGCGCACTGCTGAAGAGTCCCAAAACTAGAGTGAAAAAACAGCTGTTTAGTACTCACAGGTATTCCAATGGATCTCTAACTGATGTCAGCTCATGATGAAATCTTCCAACTAATCAAACAAAAAATCCCTGCAGAATCAATACTTAGAAAATAGTTGCAAAAGAGTTTTCAACGAATACAGCTGCGAATGACATGGGTAAGGAAATAAATTAGAATAATAGTCTCTTTTTGACTTAAATTTAAAAAAGACAATTGAAAACGAAGGAGTCAAACAAAAATGGATCTACGGTAAATATAGAGGTAGACTGGTTTTTTTGAACACATGGCTCCGGTTTTTCGAGGCAAAGGCTTCTGCAGAACAAAGATGTCGAATATGCACTACCTTCAGTAGATTTTTCTTCACTTTGTAAATAACTCTGAATGATGAGTCAGCTGAGATGCTGTGACAGGTGTTGATGAGGTGTTCAATTATGACGCTTCTGACTGAACCAGTAACTCCTCTTTACAGCCATGTTGGGCAGTGTTCCCTAGCACACATAGAACGACCTATCTATCTAACGCTGCACGAGCAGGTTAATTGATACATGTACATTGGCGTGATTACATGAGGGACTTCGTCCCTCACACTGATTAGAAGCAGTGGGCAGCTAGAGAATATCACCGTTTGTGTTACTGTCGGAAAGGTCTTCTTTGCGGAATTAGAGATTCTTCTGTTTAGGACATATACCACTAAGTTTTCTCTGAAGTCCAGATTCAAATATAGTGATTTCGTTGGCACTGAAGTGCATTCTTCTCCAGCCGGCTCTGATTTCATATACTTCTACACAAAACGCTCGGGGTATCCATCTTGAGCCAAGATATTTTTGAGAAATATAAGCTCTTCTTCTAAGCAGTCAATGCTGCAAATTCTTCCGATGCGATGGGCCAGTGAGATAACGTGAGCTCTTTTTCGACTCATGTGTGAAGTCTGCTGTTGTTTAAACTCACGCCACGAAATTTCAGTCATAAACATAGGGATTCTAATCTTAGCATTGACCAACTGACAGAGGAGTCACTGAAAACGAATTTACTTGGATCACTGGGGTACTTTCTTTGTACTTCAGCGGACAGGAAGTCCAAACTGTCAGTTGCATAAAGAAAACAAAACACGCAGATCAGCGAAAAGTCTCTTTTCGGTGATGTCATCTTCTTAGCTGTACAATCGCAAATATATATGTGTTATTTTGTATGCATGTGTACATTAAGTTTATCAAACAAAAATACAATTGGTTATAGTTATTTTAACTAAACAGGTGGAGATTGGTAATTGGAGTTACGTAATACAAAATCAGTCAAGAAAATTAGGTGTTAGTGAAATTAGGGTAGTAAAAAAGGTGATGAGTTGTCACAAACAGTTGTTAAAAGAAGTTATGTAATAATATGAGTAGTTTGATGAGTGAGTTTTACCCAGGATGCACATAGGAACAAAGTAGATAATACGAAATTACGTAAGAGTTCTAAATGAATACAAGAATTATAAGCAATTAATGAACAGGCAAAGAAACAAAATCAAAAAATCAAATCAAAAAAGTTGTTACGTAATTTCGCATTATCTTCTTTGTTCCTATGTGCATCCTGGGTAAAACTCACTCATCAAACTATTCATATTATTACGTAACTTCTTTTAACAACTGTTTGTGACAACTCATCACCTTTGTTACTGCCCTAATTTCACTAACACCTAATTTTCTTGACTGATTTTGTATTACGTAACTCCAATTACCAATCTTCATCTGTTTAGTTAAAATAACTATAACCAATTGTATTTTCGTTTGACATAATCACGAAATTTATAAAATAGTAATGATGACTAAAAAGAATAGGATGACTCAGAAGAATTACGTAAAATACAAACAAACAAGTTAATGGAATTAGCTAGAATTGTAAAAATTATTATTTTTAAAATTTCTTGGTTATGCAATAACTTGTTGCTAACGCCTAAGAATCAACTTATCTTGAATTCCGTAATTAAGTTTCACCCCCCCTTTTAAAACTTAGATATCGTGTTATTAACATCTATTAGTTATTTGTTTTGATGACCTTTAACCTCTTAATTTCACCCACCCACCCCCTATACCTAAAACTGGTTAACTAAAATAACCACTTGATTAGTAAATTAAGATTTTGATGTAAAAAACAACTATATATTAGTGTAGAGCCAGCCAGCCGATGATGAGGAACTATTTGAAAAGAAATGTATTTCTTTACTGAAATCGTCTGAGAACCACCTATTTGTTTCCACTCTCATCCCGTTCACACCTGTATTCGTCAAAAACTATTCTGCTACCATTGATTAATCCTTTGTAATTTGTTTATAAGCCTCTTGTAATAAGTATATTCAAACATTCGAACTTTCATACCGAATTGATAATATTTTGAGTGCATAAAATAAATCTTTACATAGACAGTTAGTGACTACTGAATACTATTGAGTACACAAAAGCTGTTAACGTAAATTTATAGCGACACTACCAAATAAAATTACGGGTAAACATTCCTTATTTCTTCTTAAACGTTTATTTTATTGCTACATGTAAATTCTTGCATCTACATGAAGAAATAAAGTAGATGATATACACCTCATTTAGGACTTCAGGTGAACATAGAGAAAACAGAGGTGATGAAGATTTCTGGCCAACAGCAACAACATCAGACAACAATCAGCATAAATGGGAGAAATCTGAAAGATGTAATCTCCTTTATCCACCTACCTACCCACATGGGAAGTATCTTCTCAACTACAGGAGGATGGAATTGATGAGGATATCAAAGCGCGGATCCGCAAAGCAAGTCAAGCTTTCATTTATCTCAAGTGTGTGTGGAGGTCAACAGCACTCAGCATCAAAAATAAGATCCGGATTTTCAACTCCAATGTGAAGTCAGTGCTAATTACTATACGGATCAAAGACTTGGCACCGCGCTGTACCGCGTCGCGAGGGCCACTTTGAAGCAACTACAGACTTTCATCAACAGCTGTCTTCGCTTAATACTACTCAAGATCAGATGACAGGCCAGAAAAGATCAGCAACATGGATCTCTGGGAGCGAACCAACACAGCAGGAATCAAATGTGCAGTAATATGTAGGAAGAAATGGAGGTAAATTGGCCATAATCTGAGAAAACCATCAAGTGACATCACACGACAGGCCATCGCTCGAATGGAACCCGAAGGGGAAGCGGAGAGTTGGTCACCAGTGCGAAGGTGACATGGAGGAGGTCGTGTGAAGAGGAGATGAAAGCATGTGGACAGACGTGAAGCCAGGTGATGAAAAGGTTGGTGGAAAACCTAACGCAATGGAGACATGCAGCTGAAGCCCTATGTTCCTCTAGGATTTAAAAGAAACAATAATAATAATATACTTCATCTGCCAGCATCTCAGTTTACCATGCACTGAAATGTTTCATATTCCTTCGCATTCTGAGTGAAACATGGGGCTTCAGCGGTTTGAAGTTTCAGTAGCACCAGTGTACATTATTCACGAGCTGATATTTCTAACCTTAAGTCCGACTTACCGCAGTAACTCTTTGGAAAATCCCTCCTCAACGATCCAGTTGCAATATTTATACTTATTTGGATGTTTCGATGAACTTTGTAGTTAGTTTTCTTCTTTCTCCTAGACTTTGTATCATTATTCTGAATTCGCATATCATGCATTGATTTGATCCTTATTATTTGTCCTGGTCCCTGTTTAATCTTAATGTGGTTGTGTGATGATATTGATAATGTGTTGTTTTATGATGTGATTTTGTTTGAATGAGTCAAGGTGATTCTGACTCGGAACTGTCTGTGGGAATTGTTCAGTGTGTGATTCTTCTGGAGATAATTATTGATCCCACCTTGTTAAGTATATTAAACTTGGTGCTTATATCATAAACTTGTTTGTAAAGCTGCCTAACGGCACTGTTGAGGTGATTTTGAGCTGTTGTTTTTTTTGATGTTATTATTGTTGAGAAGAACCACATAGATCCAACCAAAAATAATCGTCATTTTTCCATCCTTCGAGGGACTCATGGCCGTGCGTGTCTCAGGGAAGTTTTGCCAGCTATACAGTAAGGCACAAAGACTTGTCACCTGCGTTCACAGCACAATGAGTTGGTTTTGGTCGTAACATTCAAACCTCTCCCTTTTCTGATCTTGCTAAAGGTTTGTAAGCAAAGCAAGGATTAGGAATGAGTATCGGTCTTCATGCTCAGTAGTAGAGCACTGGTCTTGTAGTGCGCACACATAACGAATTCGTATTTACTGCAATACTTGTAAGGATGACTAGACATTCATGCTGTCCAGTGTCAAGACTTGTCGTAGTGTATTGGAACAAAATGTAACGACAGAAGACAAGGGCCAGGCGACAGATTGTTTATCGAGAAAATCAACAGATACTTATATATTTTTATATACATTATTATTAACGTTATTTTAGCAGAGAAGCGATGTGAATCGTATTTGCACACACTAAGTCTGCTGTGATTGGTTGTTGAGTTCATCATGGTTAGGCTTTGTTATTGTTTTCTCTTGTGACCCCGATTTAAGATGTAAACATTGACGTAAATTGGGGTCTAAAATTTTGGCTTGCAGACAGCTGTCACCACAAAAACACTTTACTGGATTTATAAAAATCTACATATTATGTTAAGAAATCAATTTTTCTTCTAATGACTGAAGGTGTTCACGAATAAACGTCAGTTTCACATTGGTACATTAATTCTAAAATATTTATGTAACTTTCTAAATACAGACCAAATGAGAAGATGCAAACTTTGAACCGATGGATTGTCTAAGTATTTCTTCGCTGAGCAAATCTACTTTTTTCCCTTATTCATGAATAAATGAGTATGCTTCATCATTCGATAGATTAAACGTCAATAGTATCTCTCTTCTCAATCACAGCTAAGCCCTTGTTACACGACTGTTTCAGTAATCAGTAGTATCTATTTCATTGTGATTTGGAATATCGAACTGGTTACGATGATGCAAACTATCTGAGATAAGTAGCTTTCTTTATATGCTCCTAATTTTGCCTAATAAAAAAAAAACAATCCGGAACAGACTGACACCGGTTTAAAAGGCCCAAAATTAGCTAAAGTCACTCTGCACAAATTTAGACCATTGGGCAGAATATTTACTACAATCTAGAGGTTCAAATTTCTACGATCAATTAAATTATATATTTGCTGGCTAAACCTCCAGAGGTGGGTAATAGTTGTGTATGATGTACTTTTGTATAATAAAGGTCGATTGCTTTCAACATCTTGGACCAGTCTCCCTTCTATCTTTATTTGCGTCGACTCTTGGAGTTTGAGATGACTGGAAATCAATTGTGGAGTTCAGTCTTAGAATAAGTTACCTGTCGCCTTACCGTATCGTACTCTTTTGTCGGCAGGATTATTATTAGCGCTGATCATGTCAACCCATATCAGATTTTGGCGACATCACTAAAACTAAACAGCAGTAGCCTTATTATTCATAACAGCTTTTAAGAAAGGTGTATAGTATCAAGCTACTGAGAAGTTCGGGAAGGCGGCAGGACCAGATGGCATTCCTCCCGAAGCAGTTAAGACGGGTCCAAGGATTACGGCAGATGTTCTCACTCCATTACTGCAAAACGTTTGGAAAGAAGGAAATGTGCCTACTGATTGGAAGAAGGGCTGGCTACCTCGTCAAACCGCCAAAGAAGGGTCACTTAGGCATGTGCAAGGACTGGCGTGGAATAATGCTCTTGTCCACGCTAAGCAAAATACTAAGTCGCATCATCCTTGAGAGAATACAGGATGCATTTGATACAAAACTACACCAGCATGAAACATGCTGGATTCAGGAAACGCAAATCATGTGCTGATCAAATTGCAGCTCTACCCATCGTCATCATAGAACAAAGCATAGAACGGCAAGCAAACCGCTACCTCAACCACCTTCGTCGACTTCGAAAAGACCTTCGATAGATAGCGTAGACCCAGAAGTAATTTGGAATCTACATCAACACTATGGCGTACCTCAAGTCTTTGTCAACCTCATTCAAAAGTTTGGAAATCTTCTGCTCCCCTCAGTCAGCATAAACAACAAGATTCTTATTTTCAAAACGAATGTGTAGTCGGTTAGTCCTTCTATACGGGTCAGAAAGTTGCACTGTGTTTCACAAAAATAATTTCCAGCAGGTTGCAGACTTTTATCAACAGCTGCCACCTTCGCTATTTCCATGCTGGCTAGTCAGAAAAAAAGAAACTCTAGTAACAAACCAACAGGCGAGGACCGATTTCTCAGCAGATATGTAGGGGAAAATTGAGATGGACAGGCCGTACGTTGACGAGACCTTCAAATGACATCGCTTGTAATGCAGGCCATAGCTCGAGTTGAATCCAAATGGGAACGGATGAGTGGGTCGTTGGTGTGAGAGTGACATGGAGGAGATCGTATGATTTGGAGGAGGAGATGAGAGAGTTTGGTCAATCGTGGACGACAGAAAACAGAACAGAGTGAAGATGTGCTGTTGAAGCCGTATGTTACACTAGGAATCCAAGGGAATAATAATATAATGATCATTTATAATACATGACAAATATGTATTCTCAACAAGAAAATGATATTAAATTACTTCCGTTTGGAATTTTGTCATATCAGACGAAAAATAAGTACAAGAGTCAATACTAATTTTTAAAAAAATAAGTCTTTAAATATAAAATACCTCAAGAGTCGTAGAATTCCTAGCGACTCAACAAGTGACACAACTCATTCAGCATAAACACCAAGGACTGGATACATAACAGTCGTTAAACTTCAGTGACAAACACTACAATCCCATAGAAGTTCAACAGAAGATCCGAAAAGGTTAATGATCACGTATCAGACTACAGTACTGTGTGAAGCAGATTAGGGATCTTCAAAGATAAACTGACTCCTCAGAGGGTGCAGAAGTACCCTTTTAGCGAGTACCAATAAGTCTAGTTCCAGAAAATCCTACCGACTGCCTCCAACTATCCAATAATAACAGTTCTACCTATTTACATTTTCAAGAGTTGATTTGTATGGATTTGATTTATTTTTCTAGTTTCAACATGGACTGATATCAGTTACGGAATCATTGAAAACTCTTGAAAGTTGATCTGATGGCCGCTAGTAACTATCTACAGGACAGAGTTTCCGGGAGTTCTAGTAAGAATTCGTGACCAGTGAGGCCCATCCAGTCGGCAGTTAGGATAGATTTCCCGCCGATGATATTGCTTAGTGATCGTGCTAAAACAGATCACGAATTTCTAGATGTTAGAATTCATGGCCTGGCCACTGAATCGGGTTCCAGTGGCTAGACGGTACGTATATATATATATATATATATATATATATATATATATATATAAAATTCTATTTCCATTATGAGTAAAATTTATTTTGATAAAGTTTCACAGTGTTTGTTATAGAGTAATATTTACTGATGGCCACGTTTCCAGCACAATTTATTGCTGCTCATAATCATATCAAGGTACTCACTCACACAACTTTCTAACTTCGTTTATATAATTCCATTATTCTTCATCTCTCAACTTGATTGGTAGTAGTATTTTCCATATTTCTGGTATGAGTGATGAGTGAATCCTATTGCATATGTTGGGCGTAGATTCGATGAACAAGGATACAGTAATCAACCACCTCTCTCCAGTTACCTATATTACTTCTTAGAATTTTAACCCTATCCCACCCTATTGTGTGGTTGTGTGTTAATGCATGCAGTGCACTCGCTGACCTTCTTTCTAAATTACTTATCTTCGTGGGATCAATCATTCCACACATAGCTAAATTCTTACTTTCTGATAATCTCACTACCCCCGACCTACTAGTTTGACCTATGTAGTTGACCTCAGAGTCATTACAAGTTATTTTGTAAATTTTTTTTTTTTGTTTAATTGGGTCAACCTATAGGGTCCTTTAGTCTATAGAGCTTGTCCCAGTTGACCCAATTAGACAAAATCATATAATTTACAAAATACGTTGCAATGACTGTGGGTGACGTCAACCACATAGGTCAAACTAGTAGGTCGAGGGTAGTAAGATTATCAGAACATAAGAATTATGCTAAGTTAAGAATGGCTAACCCCAGGAAGATAAGTAATTTAGAAAAAAGCTCAGCACTGCATGCATTAACACACAACAGGGTGGGGCACAGTTACAATTCTAAAGAGTAATATAGGTAGTTGGAGAGAGAGGTGGCTGATTACTGAATCCTCGTCCATCGAGTCTACACCCAACACGTGCAATAGCAATGACTCATCACTCATACCGGAAATATGGAGAATACTACTACCGATCAAGTCAAGCGATGAGAAATAGTGGAATTATATAAACGAAGGTAGAAAGCTGTGTGAGTGAGTTACTTGATATGATTATGAGCAGCAATAAATTGTGCTTGAAGCGTGGTCATCAGTAAATATTACTGTATAACACTGTGAGACTTTATCGAAATAAAATTCTACTCATAATGGAATTATACTCTACCACAATGCACAAGTTCTATTCTTATATTCATGATTCTATTTACAGTTTGTATAGTGTCATTTACTGAATTTACACTTTGACACGTTTGATTGTGAAAATATGGAAAATCTCATATACGAGGTAATGAAAGCAAAAAAATAATGAGAATATCCAATGAGAACAAAACACCTAGTTAAACAAAGAGGCTTTTTTAGGCGAATCCACTTTCCCGCTTATCTGTACAATCACATATACAAATCTTCATCAAATAGGGTACAAAAAAAGTGATGTTGAGTTGTCACAAACGTACTGATCAATATTAATCAATGCACGAAAGGGGTTAGATAGACGTATCAGAGTTACGCAATAGTATGAATAACCTAATGACGAGTGAGTTCTAATCAGGATACACGCAGAAACGAAAGGGAATGTGGAATTACGTGAGGGTTGTGAAGCAATACAAGAGTTATAAGGAGTTAGAAACACAAACAAAGAAAACAAACAAAAGCCAGATCAGTAGAAATCAACACGGCTGTTACCAAGATAGTAGAAGTGGTTGAATAGTTCTCCTTTGTATGTAGAGCTGTGGTTTCTCTAATTGACTCGCTAAAGATTCATCAATATGAAGGAGATGAAAGCGTGTTACCTTTGGAAGGTAGTTGTTCACTTTGTAGATTACTTTGGAGGAGGAGTTTGTTGAGATGGAATGATGAGTGTCGAGAAGGCGTTCGATTATTGGACTCCGTATGGAGACAGCCACCACTACCCTTCACCATTTTAGACAAGATACGTGTAGAACGATCAATGTGCCAGGCTTCACACTCAGAAGGGGTCAGATGCGAGATCTTGTCCTTGGGGCTTCTAGAGATCAGTGAGGGACTGGAGAACACTACTACCAGCATTTCTGCAGAGAAAGTTCTTCTTAAAGAAGCCGAAATTCTCCCGAGTAAGTAACCTTCGAAGTCTAGGTTGATGTAAATTTCCTTTATTTTGAACGAATGACGTCTCTTGTCTTTGAATTTTCGGTTTGATGTTCTTGTCAATAATTTTTTAGTGGATATTCTTTTTGCATGAAGATTTCTCTCCAAAAACGAAATTCTTCTTCCAGAGCATCAAGGCTGCAGATACATTGGATACGAGTGGCAAGAGATAAAATTATGTGCCCAGTGGTAGAAACTTGTCAGTTCCATGGAGTTTTTCTATGGATGGACCATCTTACAGTTCAGTCGGCTCTTCTCGTAAGCTACCCACTAAGAAGAGGAAGTTTATTATTATTATTGTTTCCCTTAATTCCTACAGGAACATAGGGCTTCAGCCGTGCCTCTCCATTGCGTTCGGTTCTCTGCTAGAGTCTTCACCTGGATCCAAGTCTGCCCACACGTTTTCATCTCCTCTTCACATGACATCCTCCAAGTCACGACCAACTCGCCGCTTCCCTTTCGGGTTCCACTCGAGCAATGACTTGTCTAGTGATGTCACTTGATGGTTTCCTCAGAGTATGGCCAATCCATCTACAATTCTTCCTGCCTATTTGTTTCACAATCGGTTCCTGCTGCGTTGGTTCGCTCATTGCCAAAGATCCCTGTTGCTGATCTTTTCTGGCCGGCCATCTGATCTTGAGCGGAGTATTGAGCGAAGACAACTGTTAATGAAGGTCTGTAGTTTGTTGGAGATGCTCTTTATGACGCACAGTGTAAGTCTCTGATCCGCATAGTAGCACTGAATTTACATTGGAGTTGAAAATCCGGATCTAATTTCTCATGCTGAGTGCTGTTGACCTCCACACAGACTTGAGAGTAGTGAAAGCTTGTCTTCCTTTTCCGATTCTTGCTTTGATATCCTCGTCACTTCGGCCTGTAGTTGAAACGATGCTTCCAAGAAAGGTAAAAGAGGTTGTTTCTTTCAGGTTCCTCCCATTTATGCTGATTGTTGTCCGTTGTTGTTGTTGCTGTTGGTGGTGTTGCCCCGGAATTTTCATCACTTCTGTTTTATCTATGTTCACCTGAAGTCCTATCTTTGATGTTTCTTCTGCCAAATTGTTGCTTTTCGCCTGCATATCTTCCAGTTTGTGGGAAATCGGACATATATCATTGGCGAAGTCTAGATCCTCCAAGTTTTTTTTTGTGAGTCCATTTTATGCCTGTTTCCTCATTACCCGCTGTTTGTCGTATTATCCAATCAACTGCAATTAGGAAAATCATTGGCGATAGTAGGCAGCCTTGTCTTCTACTGACTTGACTATTGTTTGTTTATTTGTTGTTATTTTTTTAACTTGGAGGATTTTGCCCATATATCAAATGAATGAGCGACATTTCTACTGTCAATTTGTCATCAAACTAACTATCCAGCTGGGTATTTTCTCTTCCATGGATCCAAATCATCCTGAATTAGATAAAGAGGATCAGATTAGTAATTAGTGTTGAGATGATCTACAATAGTCTTGGTTTATTTGTTCATAAATATCAGGTTTACGTTTAGGTAGATGATTTTTACCCGCCGACATTTCATAATGTAATCACTAGTTGTGAAGACATGAGTAAGACAAGCCTCCTGGCTGCTATCACCAAGGATATTTCTGATTGTGGTAGACTGAATTATGCAGCACACCGTGTGTGTAGAGGGTGGAAAGACAAGAATATGTTAAACCGATATGAATACTCTAAAAGATCTCGATTTCGAGAACTATTTATGTTTAATGTCAAGTAAATTAGAAGAATTACAGCCGAAAGCCAGTAAGTTAGGAGAAAACCAAACAGCCAGGGCAGGACTTCAAGTGAAAATAAGGAAGACAGAGATGATGCAGGTGACCAGCCGACAACAGCCACCACCAATCTTCTGCACTCAGCATCAGGAGAGAAAAGTTCGAATTTTCAACACCAACGTTAAATCGGTCAATTCTTCTTTTATATGGATCAGAAACTTGCACTCCCAATTCTAAAAAGCACCTCAAACAGCCTGATTCAGACTTTTATCCATAGCTTCCACCTTCGCTGGCTCCATATTGAAGATCAAATGGCCCGCCATAGTGGATTAACAACAAGAAACTGTGGGAAAGAACCAACCAACCAACAACCTATTGCTCAACAAATATTCGGGGGTAAATGGAGATGGATTGGCTACACGCTTAGGAGACCAGTGAGTGACAGCGCGCGCCAGATATACCCTCTAGTGAAATCCCAGTGAGAAGCGAAAGGTGGGTCGTCCGGGCGTGACATGGAGGAAATCGTGTGAGGAGGAGGTGAGAGCGTGTGGACAATCGTGGGGCCAACTAAAGGTCACTACAGATAACAGGAGAAAATGGAGATGTTTTGATTCGGCACTAGTTAGTAACTATTGTGATGAGTCTAGTCCTCTTTTTGGTGCAGATTGAATTCTATCAGTCCCACTTATAATGTAGCAACCATTCTAGGTGGCTCACCATCACGTTGCACTGTGAATTGTTAGTATTAGATGGTTGGAGGCAATCGGCTGGAATCCCTGTCAGTCAGCAAGGTGTATCTGTTACCATGAAAGAACCCATGTTTCTTTTATGAATCGAACCCGCGTCACCCAGTGCCGACTGCAGTCGGAGACGTTGCTACTGAGCTACTCGGGATCGCGATTGACCTCGTGTAGGACTGTAGTGGATACTTTGATTGGACACCTGACTGATGGAATTCAGTCTGCATTAAACAGAGGACTAGACACATCACACTAGTTACTAACTAGTGTCCAATCAAAAAGTATCCAGTACAGACCTACAGGAGGTCAATCGCAATTCCGAATAGCTCAGTAGTAACGTCTCTGACTGTAGGCGGCACTGGGTGACGCTGGTTCGAATCACAAAATGGACATTAGTCCCTTCACGGTTGCAGATACGCCAACTAGCACGAAACCTAGGTCTAATCGAAGGCTTCCTCTGGCCGATTGCCTCCAAGCATCTAATACCAACAAAATGGAGTTGGACTGTTGAACCTGCATGTTCTACTCGGAACCCAAGGGAACAATAATAATTATATATATATATATATATTTCATACACTTCAGCAAGTTTGAATCTATCAAGTCACACTACAGACAAAGAACGAACTCAATTAAAGTAGTATAGAAACACTAGTCAAATCTTTTATTTCACATAATCAGTGAGTATACTAAACTGCCAATTGGACATATTAGAAATATCTGATGAATACATTTATTGAGTTGTATTTTATTGTGTACACTGATTAGTCATATGAAATCAACTCTATAATAGTAATAGTTATACCTTCAATAAGTAGTATATGAATACAGAATTCAATAAAGCATTGTCAAGTGAATTTCTGTATACATTCATGATCATTTCATTCAACTTATCAAATGTTTACAAGTATTTTGTAAGTTTACAGGCATTTGATTTGATTTCAAGCTAAATCAAGAATAAACAAGAAATCTTAAGTGTCCTTCTGAAGTATCTATTGAACACTAGTCATATTGTGAACTATTGAAAGGTATTGAATATAATCAACCACAATAGGCAAAATAAATCTAGCTTGCTACATTGCTGCTAAGACAATCACTAGCAAATGATTAAAACTAATAATCATTTCCAGTCTACTAGAATCAGATACATCGTTATCAGAAAGATGTCCACTGGACAACAGTGAAATAATAAGTAAGAGATAGCTTGAAATTCTGTCTAGAAAGTAATTATTTTACATTTAAAGGGAGTTTATATAGACAGACAAATGGTGTTACTATGGTTTCACCAGTCTCCTCCATAGTCGCTGGCCTTTCCATGAATAGATTCGAAGGTAACATCTTTTCAAGCATACTCACGCCTAAAATATGGTCAAGATATGTAGATGATACTTTTATAGTGCTAAAAAGAGATCTGCACAATTTATTCTTAGGGAAACGGAACAATCTATCTCCCATAATCCAGTTTACTTTGGAAGCAGAATCAGACGTCGGTGAACTATCATTTCTAGACTGCTTAGTTAATAGGAGGAAAAACGGACATTGTAGTATACCTTTATTCAGCAAGAAAACCTACTCCAACAAATATTTAGACTTCGGATCGTCACACCTCATCAGCGTAAAGGTATCAATTATTTCAGATCTTCTTAGACGAGCACACTCTTTGATAATGGATGAAAAGGAAAAATAAGAAGAACAAATATCAAACATTACTGAAATTCTCAAGCAAAGCAACTACCCAAGGAACTTCATCAACAAAATCAACACTGACATTAAATATATGATCAAAAACGTATTCCGAAAACATGGACCTCAACAGTTGTCATTCCATATAGAGTGGAGACATCAGATGATAACAGAAGAGTACTCAATAAGCTCGACATCAGAGTTTTATTTAAAACATCAGACACACTACAAAACAACCTTCTCCATGCATAAGACCAAATCCCTAAAAATTCTCGATCTAATTGTGTCAATAAAGTAAAATGCTTGCAATGTGATGCGATATACATCGGACAGACATCACGAGAAATCAAAATCAGAAGAAATAAACACCGCAGACACGACTCTATTCGACCACCGAGACATCCAATTAGTGACCTAGAATAGTTTGAAAAATCATCAGCCATAGGTCCTCTACACACTACACTATAGAAACAGGTCTCAAAATTGATTTCGACAATACTGAAATAATCCAGAAAAAGCATTTCATAAATCACAAAGAACGTCTAATATCATCAGAAGCGCTTCATATCAAATGGAATCCAAATTGCGTGAATAGGAATGATAATGGTTTAAAACAGAATTTCACCTGATTCTAACACCGCACCCACTCACATGAAATGACAGAATCAACACGAATATGATAAGCAATCTCATTACGTAAACACATGCTGCTTTTCTATAATTTTATACACTTATCAAATCCAACAATCTACATCCGGTTTCGTTATCTTTACCAACTGGCCAACTTGACAACGCAAAAATGCCCCCCCCCTATGTGGAGGAACGATAATTAATTTGTTATATATAGGCTGAGATTTTGTAAATTCTGGTTTAATAATACTTTGATAAAGCTATAAGCATTAAATAGCGAAACTTCAGTAATAACAAAACAATATCGTTTTGTTTTTCATTCATTGGGAAATACAAGAAAACCTTTATTGTAAATCGATGTACACAGAAAGAGACAGTAGTGCATCTTGAATTGCTTTGATGATAACATGGTATGCGAATTTTATGACGTTATCTTTTGTCCTGTTTGGAAAATTTTATTTTTTTCATCTAAACATGAACCACCCTACCGCCTTTCTTTGATTATTTTATGAAAATGTGGGAAAAATCCTTATTTAGACATTTGTAAAGCAAAAGGATTGAGCGAATAAATATTTACTTTTCATCTTCAGAGGCTGTACTGTACAGTTGTATTTATATTTACCAAATATGTATAGTAGTCTGTTATTGAGTAATAGGGGGGGGTTGACATAATTGATATGATTACTCAGAAGTGGCTTTAGAAGAAAAAAACAAAATTTGTAAATTACGTAGTACTCAACCGCACAAAGTTAGAAATTTGAGGAGGTTGAAATTGTTATTGAGTGAGAATAAAGGTAGTTGAGTGTCAGTTTAACAAGTGTGAAAAAGGTGTGAAAATGTACAGAAAGAACATATGAGAGTGATAACAGTGAATTAATTATTAAAGCACAAGCAAACTGAAAGTAAAATTGAAAATCAAAAAAGAATTTTTCTACAGGGAACGACTTTTGAAGAGGTTAAGACCAATGTAGAATAAATGAATCGACAAACATTTTCTGTAAACAGAGTTCGGGGTTATATTGACGAGCCAGTTATATTGGCCACACAAAGCGCACACTTTCCAAGTCTATCTCTGAACATTATTATCCGGCATGGTTAGCAAAAGGACAATGCAGGACAATTAATAGTTCAATTCTTGACCGCTTGGTGAACTCAAGCCACGTAGCTTCACCAGAGTCGTCTTTCAAGATCATCTACAAGGTGAGACCAAATGGTACAAAGGCCGTAGGGTTTCAGCTTTTGTGTATCGCGGAGGCGCTGGCAATTCGTCAATACAACTCCGAACTCTGCTTACATAAAATGTTTGTCCAGTCACTTATTCTACATTGGTCTTAACCTCTTCAAAAGTCGTTCCCTGTAGAAAAATTCTTTTTTGATTTTCAATTTTACTTTCAGTTTGCTTGTGCTTTAATAATTAATTCACTGTTATCACTCTCATATGTTCTTTCTGTACATTTTCACACCTTTTTCACACTTGTTAAACTGACACTCAACTACCTTTATTCTCACTCAATAACAATTTCAACCTCCTCAAATTTCTAACTTTGTGCGGTTGAGTACTACGTAATTTACAAATTTTGTTTTTTTCTTCTAAAGCCACTTCTGAGTAATCATATCAATTATGTCAACCCCCCCCTATTACTCAATAACAGACTACTATACATATTTGGTAAGTATAAATACGACTGTACAGCCTCTGAAAAAGATTTCGTCGATAAAGAAAATTTTCTTCGCTGAATGTGTCTTTTATTTTCTTCATGACTCAAAGGGTATTTTCGGTGATTTACTTTTCAATTAGATCCTCATATCTGGTTTTACACTAATATATATACATATATACAGCATTTCTCTTACAACACACAACAATTTACGAGTCAAGTGGCGATATGTTTGTTACCAATAATTAGTTAGCATCAACATGTTAGGCGGAACGGATGAAGACGTCAAAGTCAGCCAGAATCGGAAAGACAAGATACGCCTTCATCAATCTGAAACCAGTTTGGAAATCTGCTGCTTTGCTCACTCAGCCAGCATAAACAAATAGTTTCGGATTATATTCAATACAAATTTGAAGTCAGTCAGTGAGACAGTTCTTCTATACGGGTCAGAAACTTGCACTGCGTGTCACGAAAAGCATATCCAACGAGTTATCGACTTTTATCAACACCTGGCTGTCTTCGCTGACTCCATACTGAAAATGGCCGGCCAGTCGGCCGGACAGAAAGAATTATCAACAAGAAACTCTGGCTGGCTACAAACCAACAATCAAGAGACAATTCCTCAACAGATATGTAGGAGAAAACGGAGATGGATTGGGCATACTTTGAGGGGACCGTCGAATGAAACCACCCGTAATACATACCATTGCTCGAGTGGAATCCGAATGGGAAGCGATGAGTGGGTCGTTGGTATGAGGGTGAAGTGGAGGATATCGTGTGTTGGGGAGGAGGAGATGAGAGATTATGGGCAATCGTGGACCTAACTGAAGAGGACAGCATGAATTTGAAAAAAGTGTAGATGTTTTGTTGAAGCTGTATTTTCCAATTGGAACCCAAGGGAATAATAATAATTAAGCAATAAGTGAGTACTGCAGCTGATTACGTAACAGACAATCAAAGAAAAAAAAAGAAAAAGATTTCGACAATGGTAACTTGCAATTCAAGATGAAGTAGTCAGAAAAAATAATAAAATAATTTGGGTAGCCATAATTTTTTAAAGGCTTAGAGAGAGGGCGAAGTAGTCCGGTTTATACATTCATGTACCGATGGCCAGCCAGGGTAGGGAAAGTGGCTGTACAAATTTCTTCTGAACACAAAGGTTTGACTTCTTCAGGTGGATTCCTATTGCTTCAGCTGTATGTTAAGCAGAATTAAGATAAGTAGGAATGCGATGAATAATTTTAAATGTTGCATTGACATCAACTTTATGCTTACTATCTATAAGATGTTCTTAAACAGAGCTACGAATAGATCTTGTTTGTCCCTTGGTTAACAGTGCATGATGATGTTCGGAAATATGTATTTTTTATAATTACGTAACCTATTACATTGTTATACTCCTTCTAGTTAAACTTTATTTCTACCCACAAAACATAATTTGTTGAACTCTGAATTTCGTCTCCAAGCCTATTCGTCCTTTTCACTCTTAATTATTTAACAACTTACATCATTCAGGACTTTTGTTAATCTTGATTCCTACCCATTCATCCTTGTCATCGCGATAAAAGTATGTTCAAATCTTTAATGTAATTTATATTTGATGTATTGTTCAGGTTGTATGCGGCCAGCTAATAAGAATCCTCGAAATAACAGAAGACGAGCTTACACTATCCTGGTACATTTGTCCTCCCTGCTTTCTTCAAGTTTAAGATAGAATTATGACCTCATTGAACGGCCCACAATGTTCCGCCTCATTCGACGAAAACTCCCAGTATAAAGTTAGATAGATTCTTCCATATTAGATGGGGGATTTCATCATGAGCTGACATCAGTTAGAGAACTGCTGGAAAACCTGGGAGTACTGAATAGCCAGCTGTTTCGTCAGCCTAGTTTGGGACTCTTCACAGTACACACCCACTACCAGGGTTAGAACTCATGACCTTATGGTTACAAGGAGAGCTCGTAGACCACTGAGCCACTGGGACTCGATTCAATGACCAGCGCATGAATTCCAACTTCTGTCAATTCACGATATGGCGCGACCATTAGCCAGTGGTCTTCTTCGATGATTTACTGCCTCACCTTCAACCTGCTGTATCCTACTGATCACGATTTCCCACTAGAACCCCAGGTAACTAACTGCCTGAATAGGGCCAATCGCTAGTGAGCATTAGATTAATTTTCAAGTATTGGTTATGTAGGGAGTTTGTTTGATTGGATGGGGGATTTCATTATGAGCTGACATCAGTCAGAGAACCCCTGGAAAACCTGTTCAGCACTCCCTACTTGCAACTACACACAACCATACAATAGGATGGGTGGGGTAATATGACAGTTTTAAAACTTAATGTAATAGGTTGAAGGGATAGATTGATAACAGAAGCTTTGTTCATCGAATCAACTGCAAATACCTGAAATAGGAATGATTCAACACCTGTCCACCCGGATATCTGGAAAGTTCTACTACCCGTACAACAAATAGGAGAGGACAAAGAAAACCACAAAACTCAAGTTTCGAAGTTGTGTGATTATAATTGATGACATGATTATGAACAATAGATTTTGTTCGAAATGTCATCCGATAAATAATAATACTGTTTCATTACTGTGTGTCATATATCTAATAAACGAACTAATATGTAATTACATACTACCACAGTGCCCAAGTTTTAAACATATAATAATTAGGTAGATTCTATTGATTTATTGTCTATAACGACAACATAAAGTCTAATATTATCTAACATAGAAGTGGTCATTATTCTCACTAATGATGTACAATTCAAATCAACCCTTCCCCTCCCCCCATTCTATTAGCGGCATTAGGAATTATAAATTGCCAACGGTCGGCAAAATCAACACTTTTCACCTTTCCACAACTCAATAAGAAAACGTAGTTTATCTGAAACGTGTAATGTGTTTTTGCGCAACGCATTCAGGACATTCTGATCACACACGTACTTGTCACACACAGTGATATAAAAGGCAAGAAAGCATGAATTATTTACAATGCAGGTCAGATAGTGTACAGGTCAAGGTCACAAATAATTGGTAGGGAGATGATGCAAAGTTGTGGATAAGAAAGAAAAAGCAAAGCAAAGAAGGGGTTGAAAATATTATGAAGTAAATTGATCCTTGGTTCTAAATTGGATTACAAATAACCTTTAGGCACATAAGACAGGTGTAAGTTTTTTATGGCCAATGCTTCAGCGAATTAAAGTATGTGACTCAACCTTGTTTTAAATGTGGGTTTAAAGGCATTGTTGAAATCAACCTTATGACTCGCCTCTATAATGTGCTGTGTTATAGATGACGTTAGACATCTATTTCCGGGATCAGTTGTATCCGGAGATTTTATTTGTTGTTACAGCCACTTTGGGATATGTTCTGTAGCCCTAAACTGCAGAGACCGAGGGGTCCTTCCTATTTACGTGTGTCCACACATACATGTAAATTGATAAACTCAATGGGATGTGACACTATCGTCCGGATACTGTGATACCTGCCTTTGTAATCCAACTTAGAACCAAGGTTGAATTTACTTCATAACATCTTAACCCTTTTCTTTGATTTTTTCTTCCTTTCCTACCCACACCTTTGCGTCATCTCCTTACTCATCATTTGTGACCTTGATCTGTACACTATCTGATCTGTGTTGTAATAATTCATGCCATCTCTTGCCTTCTATGAAACTGTGTATGATAAGTACGTGAGTGTGATCAGAATGTCCGAAATATGTTGCGCAAATATGCATAACACGTTTCAGATAAACTATGTTTTCTGATTGTGTTATCGAAATTCATAAAGGGAACTAATTGCCTTAAATTTTTCACCTTCACCATAGTCAGTGGCACAGTGGTTAGGACTCTTGCCGACCATGCACATAGTCCGGGCTCGATCTCCTGCCGACGCACATCTGATATCAATGGTCAGTCTGCAAAATTTGGGCTACCGATTTCACATGCTGAAAATTCCATACCTGTGCCGACAATACGGCGTGGAATCAAGCTATAATCAAAGAAACATATTTCATCAGTCAGGTTGCGGATTGCGGTTTACAGCTATATTCCATATTTAACCATAACTTCGCCCAATTATTATTATCACCACTTTTCGATATAATCTTTAATTATGGATTTTTCTCGTGGTATAACGTCATGAGAGCATTTTATGAAAGACTCTGAAGTTTTCCAATAGATAGAACCCTGAAATATTGTTACCATAAAGTAATTACTCCTCTTGAGGATTCTAACTCAGTGTGCGAAGACGCTGCACTATAGCAAAATAGAAAATCCTCTTTGTTGTTCACTTTGTTTTTTCAGCTAACATTTTAGCAACTGCATCTTTATTTGAACATTAATTGTAAGCCTCTTTTTGAAAAATTTAAAGGTGTGAATACATTTCAAACGCAGTGTGGAAACAAATTTTCACAGGACTAGAAAATAGTTTTAAAGTAGGTTTTTTCATAATGAATAGAGGTGTGAACAAGATGAACATGAAAATAAACTCGAATAATAGTTTTTATAACCAAAACTACAGAAAAAAACTGAAAACCAATCATTCAAACAAAACTAGATCTATGGTAAATGTAGAGGTCCGACTAGTTTCTTTTGAAAACATCAAAAAGCCAGTTCAAAAGAAACTAGTCCAACCTCTAAATTTAACGTGGACCTGGTTCGATTTGACTCCTTAGGTTGTAAGAAAAAGACGTAAACAGCGAAATAAATTTTCATTTCGACGATTCATTTTCATAAGCTGTGCAATCGTAATTATATTTAACAAAGAAATCACAAAACCAATCAGATACTGGCAAAATTTGTCCTCGAAAAATGTATTACTTAACGTGAAGCGTAACTTAGACGGGGTTACTGGTTGGAAGTTAGAAGAGACGCACAAGTTGACATGACGTAATACGTGTGAGACAATGGCTAATCACTATGAATGTGTAGAATGGACAGGAACTAGTGGAAAGACGATAAAGTGTTTTAATATAAAACCTGTATGAAAACGGTGTTATTAACAAACAGTAATAGAGTGATAATAAAATATGGATGGTGGGAATAATAATGATAATAAAATAATAATAACAGTAGTAATAGTAAACTTACATAATAAAAAAGAGGCGAAATTGTAGTAAGAAAGTTACTGTCACTGGCTACGGTAGGGTGAATGAATGTATGTAGCGCTTTTGAATGAAGAGGTCCGGTTTCAGATCCCGAACAGCTAATGATTCAGCTATGTACAGATGACGTATTCGAAGTCTTTTCGCAAGATATTGAATGACTCTATGTAGCACTGTGAGGCACTCATGCGGGTGTACTCAATATCCAGAGTTGACCTAGTCAACTCGAGGATGGAGCTGCTAGTATTCTTCTTTTCTCCTCTGACTAGCCAAGCTGGATAATGTTCCAGAATACGTTTGTGAACTTGACGTTGCGTACGACAGATATACCTTGCTCCAGACGAGAAAGTAAACCGATAAATACACATTGAGGTGGCCAAAAGCGGTATCTTATCCTTAAAGTTAGAGTGAATAAATTATCTGCTGGAAAATGTGATACGTAACATAGCTGCTTTAAATGTCTTCTCCAGATATTTAGAAAGGCTGTTTCTAAGAATTTCTGCTTCGATGTAATCTCTGAATCCCAGATTCATGGAGACAGTTTTCTTAAGAACAGTTGCGATATTTGGCGATGGAGGCCTTCCCTTCACGTTTTTGTTGATGAATTCTGGTGGATACCCGTTCTCTAGTAGAGTTTTACTTACTAAATTTAACTCATTCTCTATCGCGTCTTCCTAACAGATTTTTCGAGTCTTTGAACATAATGTACGTACTAGATTTTGCTTCCGGATCAGTGGGATAAAGCTCTGCAAGTTGACGAACTGTCCCATCCATGTTGACTGGCGATATATTGATCTTTAGATCATACAGTTTTGTCTTCTAATAAGTGGTACATCCAGGAATGGAAACGACATTTTTGATTCACGTTCTAAGGTGAATTTTACTGATGGGTATGTCGCGTTGAAGGTTTTCATCACAAATTATAAACGTATCATTGACATATCTCTTATATAGGTGCAGTTGACTAATCAAAAGATCGAGGATATTGTTTTCAAGATTCACCATGAAACAGTCAGTTAGGAGTGGTCCGAGAGGAGAACCCACAGCTACACCATCTTTCTGTACATAAAACTGCTCATGGAATTTGAACTGGATATTAAACGTGCATCTGAGAAGTAGTTCGTTCAGGTAGTTTATGTGAAGAGAAACTTCTAGGTTGTTGGTTTCGATGTAGTCACAAATGAAGCATATTGTTTCGGTGAGGGGGATGCTTGTGAATAGAGAGGTGACATCTAGGGAAAGCATTTGTCTTTCAAACAAGTTGATATTTTTCACCGAATGGATGAAGTCTAATGTATCATTAAGGCTATACCTTGTCATATGTCTTCTTACCACTTCAAGGATGTATGCTAGCCACTTGGCGATCTGATGACATGGTGAGTTGATCATGTCTATGATAATTCGAAGAGGAGCATTCTTCTTATGCGCTTTAGGCAATGCATACAATCTAAGGGTTGTTGTTTTTTGCTTTTTCGTTCACTTCATTAATTTTTTTTAATTTTCAGTCATAAAAACTATTATTTGAATATATTTCCATGCTCATCCCGTTTACAACCTTATTTCTCATGCAAAAACATATTTTAGAACCACTTTCTATTCTTGTATAATTTTGTTTCTAATATCCTTGTGATCAATATTCACACATCCAAATCTATATATCAAGCCAAAATTATTATCACCCTTAATCCCTTCGTTATTGTATGGAGTTAAATATGTTTATACGAGTTTGACCTCGGATTGATATCATTTAGAGAACCATTGAATACCAGCTGGGAGTACTGGACAGCTGTGTCATCCTAGTTTGGGAATCATCGGCAGTACTCTGATGGGTTCGAACCCCAGTGGGTGCGTACTAACGATGATTCCCGAACTAGGCTGATGAAACAGCTGTCCAGTACTCCCTGGTTTTCAGTGGTGGTCCTTTAACTGATATCAATCCGTGGTCAAACTCGTATAAACAAATCTAATCCTTACAAACCAAACTTTTGAAAATTAAGTATTTTTTTTAATTTCATTGGCCTGTTTACGATTTCTGTTTATCATTAAAGAGTCTGAGGACAAGTAGATATGGACTGATCATACTTTCTTAAATTTTTATTTTTTTTTAATTTTGATTTACAGCTTGATTCCACACCGTATTTTCAGTACAAGTGTGAAATTTTCAGCATGGATATCGGTAGCCCGAATTCAGGCCGACCATAGATATCGGGTGTGCGTCGGCAGGGGATCGAACCCCGGACCATGTGCATGGTCGGCGAGAGTCCTAACCACTGTGCCACCGACGCATCATCGTCTCAACTGTAGACGATGGCACGGATGAGGATATCAAAAAGCGGGTCGGAAAGGCAAGGCATACCTTCATCACTCCGAAATCAGTTCGGAAATCTGATGTACTCAGTATGATGAATAAAATTCAAATTTTCAACATCAATGTTAAGTTAGTTGGTTATTTCCTATGGGTCAGAAACTTTGCACATCACAAAAAGCATTTCTAACAGGTTATTAGCGACTTTTATCAACGGTTGTCTTCGCTGGCTGTCCACTGAAGATCAAATCGTCAGAAAGAAGTAGCAACAAAAAGGCTTTGGGAAGAAACCACCCAACAACTTATTTCTCAACAAATATCCCGAATGAAATAGAAATGAGTCGGATACATACTGAGGAGACCATCGGGTGGTATAGCGCACCAAGCATAACCTCAAATGGAACCCGAATGGAAAATGATGAGTTGGGCGTGGATCTGAGGGCGATATGGAGGAGACTGCTTAAAGAGTTGAAAGCTTATATGTAATCGTATGGCCAGCTGAAGAGAACTTCAGGGAACAGTATAAAGTGACATTTAAAATGTATGAACGTGTAAGTAAGTCTTACTTTATTCATAATATCCAAAACTGTTTCCTGATCTCACCACACATGTTACCTGTAATGTTCTTATCGAAACAGTTATAAAAATAAGAAACTAAACTGTCTCAGTAACTTAATCAGATCCATGGTACACTGTTTAAGGTAGCGTTATTATTATTCCCTTGGCTTTCGAGTGGAACATACGGCTTTCTTCTATTCTCTGATATCCTCTTCATCTGGCTAACCCCACAACTGCCCATAATCTCTCATCTCCTCCTCTCCAAACGATCTCCTCCATGTCACCCTCACACCAACGACCCACTAGTAACTTCCTATTGGGATTCCACTCTAGCAATGGCCAGCTTTGCATGCAATGTCATTCGACGGCCTCCTCAGTGTATGCCCGATCCATCTCCAACTTCTCCTACATATTTCTTGGGCAATCGCCTTTTGGTTGGTTTGTTCCCGGCCAGATTTTCTTGTTGCTAATTCTTCAGTATGGAACCAGCGAAGTCAGACACCTGTTGATAAAAGTTTGTAACTTGTTCAACGTCCCCATTCCTATTCTTGCTTTCATCGAGAGACGACACATCGGCTGGATGACTGGCTTCTCGAAATTTTTTACTAGCCAGCGTCATTTCGCGTCTTCGATTCCAGCGAAGAATAAGTTTGTTTTTTATATGTTTTGTATTTTTAATATCTTTGTTGAGGGTTGAAGTTTCTGCAGCAGTTTGATTGGTTTTGTGGTGTAGGACCGCCAGCCTCTCGCCCAACCGTCCCTCCTTACCGGGGCATGGAACCGGCTAGAAAACTAGTGAGCTAGACAACTTGGCGAGGTAATAGTCAACCTTTAATTTATTCACCAAGCAACTTCATACTTTTGGGAAGCAAAATGTAAAAAGAAAAGTTCCCTCTCACCTAAACTTAAGGTTTATATTACTTTTCTTTTCTATGTTTACTGATAAAAATTCGTAAGCAGCCATTATCGTGTAGGCACAGTTTCACGGTTTTTATCTTAATAAATTCTCCCATATTTCATAATAATTATTATTACTATTCAGGAATGTAGGATTAAAACTTTAAAAACTCTTACTGAATGTGCGCTGTACAGCTAGTTGGACTGGAAACAGACAAACTATTCTTATTTTCCAAAGTCAATTGAATATGTGTTCAACCATGGTATGTCAAATTAACTCTACGCTTAATTTTCCATGTAATTTGTAACAAAGCATTAAATATATTGTCTTAAAACGGTTTTCATTTGCTTACTGAAGCTGGAGTTCCTCAGGGTGCTGTTCTCTCTCCGTTTCTCTTTTCCTTCTTCTTACATGATTTACCTCTTTCAGACCTGACTGTATCGTTTCCCATTAAGTCTCAGTCAGACTGTTTCAAATGGAATAGCTTCCTGTCGGACATCAGTCAGTGGTCTAAACTAAATGGTCTCATGCTGAATCCCTCAAAATGCCAGAGTACTGACTTCTCCTTTAGGCATAAACGAGATCTACAAACACTAGTAAGTACTCATGAAGCCTGTTGCATTGAGGGGACTAAAATTGAAACTAAGTCTAATGCTAAATACCTCGGTCTAGTTCTATCTTCCGACCTTACTTGGACATCTCATATCCTAACGATTTCTAAGAAAGTGTTCTGTCTAATCTACTACATTAAGAAACTTAGACAATCTGGAATCACCCAACCTCTACTTTCACAATTTGTCAACTCTTGTATCTTACCTATTCTACTTTACTGCTCCCCGTTAGTCTTTCCTAGGCTACTGAAAAAGGACTATACCATCCTGAGAAGGATGTTGAAGGTAGTTAGTAGGACTAGTGGTGTAAAACTCAGTCAGCTCGTCACTACATTAGTTGAAAGGCATCTGAATACATGCGAAAAATGGTCTAAAACCATACTCTCCGACCCCCAACACTCCCTCTATTCCCAACTCTCTCCTTGTATCTCATCAGGTAGAACCAGAAATCAGTATAAAATAATCTATGCTCGTACAACCAAGTACAGGAACTCAACGATACCATACTTGGCCCGTGTTCTAAGTGACAGAGACAATGTTAAGCGCGAAACCTATGACTTGCTTTGTTGTTAATAACATAATTTTAGGCTCTTTTATTTCTCTCTTATTTTGTATTCTATAGTGAACTCCTTCTTAAACATACTTAGCTACCTAAATTATTAACACTGGCTTACTTTTCTGTATTCCTTCTTTTGTGTATCTACTGGTTCCGACTATATTAGCACTATGAGTAGTACAAAATTGTCCTGTCATTAACCATCATGTAATTATTAGTTTTGTGGTTGTTTTTTCTTTTTCTTTTTTCGGCAATATTAACTGACAATCATTGGTTGTGAACGCCATTGTCACCACCTTAAAATTTTGTATTATGCAGGATTACTCACACTACCACTACAAACACCGCATTAGACCTGACAATTAAAAACAAAACAACAACCCTGAAATGTTATTTTATGATTGTTTAGTGTTGTTTCAACCAAATTAACTGATCATCTTGGCGATAAACATTCTTAAATATCATTTCATAACTTCTTGTATGACTACAGCTTTACTGTCACTATGCATAATCATATCATAGCTTCCACTACCCAATACTGAGTTATTATTATATGCTGTTTATTTTCCTTTCTACTTCTTGGTATTTTTTCGCATTTTTAAAAAATTATTTTTGTGTTTTTTTGCTGTTGTTGTCTTTATATTTATTTTTTTGAAATACTCCTTTTAAATGTTGGATAAAATTAGATGCAAATATTGTAGATATGTGCTGAAAATTCCACACTGTACCACTAGTACTGTTTCTGGAATAAAGCAAATTATTATTATGTTACTGTTATTAGTCCTATGGGTTCCAAGTGGAACATAGTACTTCATCAGCACATCTCTACTTTATTCTGTTCTCTGAAGTCCTCTTCAGCTGACCTCAAGATTGTTCAAAGGCACTTATCTTTTCCATGTTACCCTAGGACCCACACCCAATTCGTCGTTTCCTATTCAGACTCCACTCAAAGGACCGCACAGTGTGTGTCCGAAACATCTCCATTTTCTTCTGCATAAATGTTGAACAGTATGTTCTCGATTGGTTCGTTCCCAGAGTTTCTTGTTGCTAATTCTTTTTGGCCATCCGATTTTTTGTGTGGAGTCAGACAAGGCAGTTGTTGATAAATTTATGCAACTTTTTTGGAACAATTTTTGTGACGCGTGAAGTTTCTGAACCATATGGAATAACTGACTGGCTTAACAAAAATCCGAATTTTGTACCTCATACTTAGTGCAGAATAATTTCATTGTGGATAAAATTTATTTTGATAAAGTCTCACAGTGTTATACTATAATATTTACTGATGACAACGCTTCGAGCATAATTTATTGCTGCTCATTATCATATCAAGGTACTCACTCACACAACTTTACAACTTCGTTTATATAATTCCATCATTATTTTTCATTGCTCAACTTGATTGGTAGTAGTATTTTCCATATTTCGGGTATGAGTGATGAGTCACACCTATCGCACGTGTTGGGTGTAGACTCGATGAACAAGGATTCAGTAATCAATCTTTCTCTCTCTCCATCTACCTATATTACTTCTTAGAATGGTAACTGTGCCCCACCCTTTTGTGTGTTAATGCATGCAGTGCAATTGCTGAGCTTTTTTCTCAATTACTTATCTTCGTAGGGTTAACCATTCTTACCTTTACTAAATTCGTATGTTCTGATAATCTTACTACCCCGATCTACTAGTTTGACCTATGTAGTTGACCTAACAGACATTGCAAGGTATTTTGTCTAATTCGGTCCTTTAACCTAAACAGCTTGTCTCTGAGTTAGTTTGTAGGTTTGAATGCCATCCTAATTCCTGCTTTATTAAAAATCCTACGTAGCATCTTAGATGTCCCCTCCTTATATGGTAAAACTACTGTATATGCCTTTTATTCTCTTTCATTTATGTCATCATTATTAGTTTCACCATTATTTTTATTTTGCTTTTGACCTTTACTAATCTTCCTAATGAATTTTATAGGATAGCTGGTTATTTAACACCAACGCATTTTCTATCTGTTTCATTTCATCGTTTAGGTGTTTTGTTGTACTACTTAGTGTTATTGCCAGATTTTGTTAGACACTTAACTAAGCCAGCCTTTACAGACAACGACGGATGAGATGAACTAAAGTCTAAATATCTATTAGAAATTAACACACAACCACACAATAGGGTGTGGCAGAGTTACAATTCTAAGAATAATATGGGTAGGGAGAGATAGATTGATTACTGAATCCTTGTTCATCGAGTCTACACCCAACACGTGCGATAGGTGTGACTCATCACTCAAACCCGAAATATGGAAAATACTACTACCAATCAAGTCGAGTGATGAAAAATAATGATGGAATTATATAAACGAAGTTGTAAAGTTGTGTGAGTGAGTACCTTGATATGATTATGAGCAGCAATAAATTGTGCTGGAAACCTGGTCATCAGTAAATATTACAGTATAACACTATGAGACTTCATCAAAATAAATTTTACTCACAATGGAATTATACTCAACCACAGTGCACAATTTCTATTCTTATAATAGTGCAGAATATTTCCACAAGGATTTCGGATTAATGAAGGTCTGCCTTGCTTTCCTTAGTCTGCTTTTGGCATCTCCTTCCATGACAACTATAGTTGAAACGATGCTGCCTAGATTAGTGAAGGGAGTGACCTCTTTCTAACTTCTCCCGTTAATACTGATTAATGCTTGCTGTTGTTGTTGTCTTCATCACTCCTATCTTCTCTGCGTCCGCTTGAAGTCCTGTCTTTGGTACCCACCTCCTCTGACATGTTGGTTTTTACCTGTAAACCTTCGACTTTATGTGATATTAGTCATGAATCGTTGTCGAAATCCAGATCATTTAGAGTCTTCTTATTGCTCCAACGTATTTGTGTCTTCTCGCTCCCTACAGTCTGAAGCATATTCCAGTGAACCATCACAATTAAGAAGTTATATTGAATAAGGAATTAGAATCCTTTAGAAACACTCTGTCTGTTTGTCTGTATTCGACGTAGAACTTTGCACATATGTGCGGCAGCCAGTCGGATATCACGTCTACGCCAGAGACGGCGAAAACTGGCATATGCGGAACTAGCCCTCTGTATTCGTGCTGAGATTTCGTCAGAGATCAACTCGTTGGGGCTGATGGTACTTCCCAAATAAGTGGAGAGGTCAACGTGCTCTACCACTTCACCTCCTATTCCTAAGCTAGAAGTCAGTGCCGCCCAGTCCTGTAACATCATCTTACATTTGGCGGGAGCGAATCGCATGCCAAACATTCGTAGGTTGCAGCTCAAGGTGTTCAGAAGACTCTGCATTTTTTCAGCGTCCTCGCCTAGAACGACCATATCATCTGCATATTCTAAGTCAACGAGACTATTCCCTGGTAGCAAGTCAATCCCTGAGTCTCTGAAGTGAGTCAGGGTTAAGTCAATTAGTACGTCTATGATGAAATTGAATAGAAATGGGGATAATGGGCATCCCTGACGGACACCACTAGTCGTCACCACTTCAGATGACAACTCACCGTAAGCCCTCACCTGGCTGCAATCAAAAATTAATCTACAACCTCCTTGATTGACAAACATCTAAATAGAAATACACGTATACTCTGAGATATCTGGATGTGCCGAAAAAGCAACTAGCTGTAATTCTAAAATTCAAGGGTGATACAATTGGTGAATTTCTCTGAAGCCGCCTGTCATGAGTAATTTGAAATGTGTTCTTCGCTGCATCTCTATGCCTCACCTTCTCCACATACACGTTTTTGTTCACTAAAAAGTTAAATGCAAGCTTCAGCTGTTGGCAGTTTCAACGTGTATTTAGCAATTCACTTCCTTCTTGAGAGATAAGCACATAGACCACGTCAGCAAGACATTGTCTAGATGCGCCCATGAACACTTACCAGTATGGTTGTCAAAAAGGACAGAACACACAGAAAAGGCAGAACAGCTGACAGTTTAATTCTGGAGCATATCATTGCTTCGAGACACCAACAACAGCTGACACTTTATTCAAAGTTATATATAAGGTATAATCAAGCCACTGAAAACGATTTCGCTTACATCTTCCTCATACAGCCGAAGCTTTAGCAATCCGTAAGGAAAAACCTGAATTATGTGTTCAGAAAAATTTAGCCCAGTTTCTTTTATTATCGTAGCGATAGTGTTAACTTTGCTTCCCTGATTTGTTGCATAAAAACTCTATATAGACCATTTATGTTTTTATATTTGTAATCCACAACTCAATCTTTTATTCTCTTGTCTCCTATCAATAAATCCAAGTGACTAATCATCACTTAACTAATTAGTTGTCAACTATCTCGATTGCGTAGGATTATTTATTATTTTTCAGACATGAAAGTCACGAAAACGGATCTCTTTGCTAACTTATGTGTTCTTAATTATATCGCATGAGTGCTATTCATACATTGAGTGTTATTCCTACCTACACTAAAAATTGAAGCTAAACGATGAATCAATAAAATTACCTCAGTCTTCAGCATCTTGAAACAAGTAACGAAGGTTAATAAAGCAGATGACTTGATGAATTCATCAAATTTTGGTAGAACTCTTCAGCTGAATACTCTACATACAGGGTTATATATATATATATATATATATATTATTGGAAATACACACTGGGAGATTTAAGATTGATAAGCAAATAAACTACATTGAATTAATCATGCAAAACGACAAATGTGACATATAGGTCGAAAGTTTTCTTGGGCATTACAGTACAGTACATACATGTTAAGAGTTCTGTTCCAATCCAACATGAAAAGAACTTAATCAGAACACTGCTCAGTAGATCAATTAAAATTTGTACTGACAATACGATTGAATATGAAATAAGGACTCTGAAAGAAGTTTTATGTAAGAATGGATATCCTGAGAGGTACATCAATAAATATCCTAAGAAAATAAAGCCGCTGCAAAACTATCCAAAGAATTCCGAAAGAAGCTGTAAATACTAATTTGACATTCAAATGAGATTTTGCGCAAGAAGTCGTCAAACGAAGACTCGATAAGGACACCAGGAGAACTTGTTATCTTGCAAAACTCGTGCTCCTTAACACCACCAAGAGGGTGTTTCAACAATCTAGGAAAGATCGGTCGCCAATCCTCCACACTTCCAACCGAGTATATCAATTTGAGTGCGTTTGTGGGGGGAAGCAAATACATTGGTCGTACAGAAAGGCGACTGTCTACTCGTATGATGGAGCATTTGTTAAAGTGATTGGAAACATCTGAAGTCAAAGTGCCGAAAAGTTTAATAACAAAGTAACTTGTAGACCACGGACATGACGCTGTCAAGTCATTCATTGTTGTCAGCAGACAGGAAGATGCTTGCAATTGCGGAGGCTTGTTCAATTAGAAGGAAATGGTGGTCACTCTGAATCCAACATGGAAATTTGTTTTACTTAATAGTTACTATTATTTTTATTATTAACACTTCCTGATTCATTTGAAACTACTTTTTATCAGTAGAATTATCTTAACTCTTTTCAGCAACATTATTACAACTATTACTACTACTAATACTCATTTCGTAATTCTAGATATTTTTTCGGCTTTGACCACGGATTGATATCAGTTAGAGAACCATTGAAAGCCAGCAACGAGTACTGGACAGCTGTTTCATCCTAGTTTGGGAATCATCATCAGTACACGCACAGTGGGTTCCGAATCCAAGACCTTCCGATTACAAGGAATTGAAGAAATACTTAGGTTCTTTCTTTAATGACTAGTGGTTCATGGTCTCTCATACTCCCTCTCCCCTTATCTATTTGAACATAACCTGAAAAATATTCACACGCGTCGTTTTGCATGATTAATTCAATATAGTTTACTTGCTTATCAGTCTTATATCTCCCAATGTGTATTTCCAATAGTACATACATATAACCCTGTATGTACAGTATTCAGCTGAAGAGTTCTGCCAAAATTTGATGAATTCATTAAATCCTGCTTTATTAACCTTTGTTTCTTGTTTTAAATTCGTATCGGAAAATAAATGTTTCCAGTTCATTACCGTGTCTGGAAAACTGAAGACAAAATTTTACTTTCATGTTACTGTGGCGGTAATGAATACACAATAAATTAGCAACGTTCTGTTCAGAATTTATTTATTTTATTATAGCCTTATTCCACACAGTGTTTTTGATACAAGTATGGAATTTTCAGTATGTGTTATCTGTAGCCCAAACTTAGCAGGCCCATCATTGATATCAGATGTGTGTCGACAAGGGGTCGAACCCTGGACCATATTCTTGGTCCTAACCGCTATGCCACCGACAAATGCCAAAAAGTATCTTCATTTTTTACTCCGAAAGTCAACTTTCCGTAGTCCTATTTCCTTTCACCATACTTCATCCTAGTGAACAACTTCACAAACGACTCACTAACCATACTCACACAATATTTAGTAAGGTGTAATAGTTTAACTGTTACCCGACACAGATATTTTTGTCTGTAATATGTTATGTATTATCGTTCATGATCGTGCCTAGTTATACAAACTGAAGCAGATGACATGCGATTCGAAACCGTGGCACAAAGGCTGAAAGATGAGGGTGCTCAAACCAGTCACCTATTTACTAACAAGACCACGTCACAAAGTAACCAATTCTATTTCCCACCTAACTTAATCAGATGACTGTTAGACTAGAAGCGAAAAAAACACAAATCTTTTGTTAGTGTAGAATCCCATAATATGCAACTCAGTAACCACAAACCATACTACATTGCATAGATGTGCTGATATGGATTGTGTTCATTTGGAACATTTTTTGGTAATCGTATGCCTTGTGTTATATATGTTTATCCGATCGATAGCTGGGGATGAAATCAAATGAACAATTTGTTACAGGAATTCATCATGAGCTGACATTAGTTAGAGAACCATTGGAAAACCTGGGAGTACTGCACAGCTGTTTCGTCCTAGTTTGGGACTCTTCATCAATATGCACCCACCGGGATTCGAACCCAGGACCTTCTGGTTAGAAGGCGAGCTCGTAGACCATTGAGCCACTGGGACCTGATCCAATGGTTCTCTAACTAATGTCAGCTCATGATGAATTCCTGTAACCAATCAAACCCCTACAAACCAACACCTGAAAACAATTTGTTATTTGTTTGATGGTGGATACTAGTGGAATCTAGGATACGCATTCCATCCCATTTGGGACGCTTTGAAGTTTGAAACGATGAGTTCTGATTTCCATTTTCAGTGGCAACACTATCATAACTCCCAGTCAGGTCAAAATGCGCAACCTGGATTCCATTACTAGAAACCATTAACCATGTAACACTTCTAGATATCGTCAAAGCGTCGCAACAGGAGCCGACATATCGAAATGATACCGAGAATTTCCTACCCAACATAATCAGTCAATGGGAAATACAAATTAAAATAATTTATTTCAAGAATACTCATGAACTCAAGACTACGAAGTACTGAGAAGCCATTTCATTCTTTCTGCTCCTCTCCAGCAGTATGCACCCACCCCGAACAGGGATCGAACACAGAATCTCCAGGTTACAAGGCGAGCTCGTTGACCATTGAGCCACTGGGATGGAACCCAAAAAGGCGCATCATTAATTCTAACTTCTGGCAGTTAGGAATATGTCGCGACCGCCAGCCAGTCATCAGCAAATATTTGTCCTCACAGCCGACTTGCTGGTGGACCCCGGGCAGATCACAACTCAACTAGTAGCATATAGGTTAGGATTCAATAAAAATGGTGCTTTTTCTAAGCGGCGAGCAATTAATCATGACTCATAGTTTTACACAACTGCATCATCACGGTGACTGTAAACTCACACTTCTTTTGTTTAGCATTGCCTTAGGTCAGCGACAATATTAAGTTATTCAGTTCCTCTATATGGGTCAGAAAGGTGACGAGTAAGTCATGGAAAGCATTTCCAACAGTCTGATTCAGACTTTTATCAACCAGTTGCCAAATTCTCTGGCTCCATACTGGAAATTAGATGCCTAGTCAGAAAGAATTAGCAGCAAGACACTATGGGAACGAAATAATCAACAACCTATCGCTCAGCAAATATCCCAAAGAAAGTGGAGATCAGTCGTACACAGGCTAAGGAGACAGTCAGGCAACATTACGAGCCAGGCTACAGCTCGAGTAGGTGTATTGGTTCAAGAGCGACATGGAGGAGATTGTGCAGTAAGCGAATCAAAGCTTATGGGGCGATCGTGAAAACAGCTAAAGAGGACTGCAGAGGACAAGACAAAAATGGAGATATGCTGTTGAAGAAGTCCTATTTTCCAGTCGGAACCCGGGGGAATAATAATAATAAATGTAAGATCATTAAAAATACCTAAATGAAGGGAAGAAATAAGGTAAAATTGTTTATGCTACCTACCCCTAGATAAAGTGATATGTCATTCTAATTTTTTTGATTTTATAAAGATTTCGATTAATTTCAAAGTCATACATGTGTACAACTTGGGTACTGTGGTAATATTTACTTCCACATTAATTTATTTATTAGATACATCACACAGTGATGAAACAGTATTATCATTTACTGGATTACGAAGTTTCGAACACAACCTAGTACTGGTGTTCATAATCATATCATCAATTATAATCACACAACTTCGAAACTTTCATTTTATAGTTTTCTTTATGCTTTCCTATTTTTCATATATGGCAGATAAATTCATGGATAGGTGAGGAAACTTAACGATTGAAACGTTCAGCCCCACCAAAAAAGTATGCTGAAGGAAGGTATGCAGATGAAACATTCATTGTACTTAGAACACATCAACTCGGAAGTAGAGAAGATTCAATTCACTTATGGAATTCGAAAGTCAATAAGGGGAAGTTCCAATGTTAGATTGTAGCGTGAAAAGGAAAGAAAATGGGAAGTTAAACACTAGTGCTTACAGGAAATCCACACATTCAAACAGATATTTGAACTTCCGATCATCCCATCCTATGTCGGTAAAAATAGGATTAGTGAAATGTTTAAGTAATAGAGCAGAAAAACTTAGCAATACCAATGAAAATCTAAGATAGGAAGTGAAGCATATAAGAGAAGCTTTGACGATAATGCCGAAATATATGACAAAAATGCACAAAATGATGACAAAATCAACAGTAAGGAATTTAAATCATCAGTGGTACTTCCATACACAGAAGGAACCTCGGACACCTTAAGGAGAATACTTAACAATACTGGAATAAAAGTCGCATTCAAACTCCTCACAAACTCAATTGGAAACAAACTTTGTCGGTTAAAGGACCCTGTCTGTGGAGCCAATGAAACAAAACAATTTAGTTTATCTAAAACGCTGTCAGAATGATTGTCACGTCAAAAATACATAGGTGAAAGTAATAGAACAGGGTCAGTCAGACTAGCGGAGCACAAACACCTAGCAAAATCTACATTAATTTACCCGGATAAGATAAGAAATCTGGAGCAAAGTTCAACTATAGCACTCATTACATCCAATTACGCAAAACCATACAACATAGGATGGGATAAGATGACAATTTAAAAATCTAATGTAACAGAGTGGAGGGAGGGATTGATAATGGAAGCTGTATCCATCGATTCAACTGCAAAAACGTGTAATAGGAATGATTCAACACCTATCCAATAGGACATCTAGAAACTTCTACTACTTCTACGACAAATAGGAAGGCGTAAAGAAAACTATAAAAGGAAAGTTTCGAAGTTGTATGATTACATAATTGATGAAATGATCATGAACAATACTAGACTGTGTCCGAAACTTCGACATCCAGTAAATAATAATACTGTTTCCTTGACTGTGTGATATATCTAATAAACAAATTAATTTCAACGTAGACTTCAACAAAAACCGAAGTCAGCTAGAGAACTAAACACTGAAACTGAACAGCATTAAAAAGCGTTACAAACTAGGGGGTGGAGGGGAATAGTTGTCCAGTAGTCCTTGGCTATCGACCAATTTCAAGTGGCGTGTCAGTTCGTGATGAAATCCCCACTGTAATTATGTAATTCTTGAAAACAAGAAGGCGTGACGAAGTTTTAAGCCACACTTCTTTGCCCCCCCCTCCCCAACTTGACAACACATTTCACAAATGTGAGTGTAAATACCAAAAACAAAAATAAATAAATAAAATAAATTTGACACTAAACTGCAGATAAAGCAATATTAAAATATAAATTCAATATCTGAAATGTGAACAAAAAGCCACTCATATTTCTTTATTTAAGAATTCTACAATGTTTATGCATATGTATATATATATATATATATATATATATATATATATATATATATATATAACCAACCACACATAGAACTCATGAAGTCATACACACACACACGTACATACAAGTAAAACAAAGTAAACGCCTTATTTAGATAAGAAGAATACAAGCGCGTCGACTTCAATCAGTCTGATCAATCGACTGGGATGTTGACACATTCACATTATCGCCGTTACCGTCATTGCCACCGTCAGCATCAGTATCATTTGTAGATTGACCACAGAAATGTTCTAATCGATGTTTACGAATTTCTTCAAGTTCTAATTCTTCTTTATCTATATATGTATAATTTGCCATTGAACAGAGAAGAAAATTACAGAGAGAAAACAAAAAATCAGTTATAAATGTGATATTTAATGGTGTTTAGTTCGATACAATATGATATATATATATATACATATATATATATATATATATATATATATATACATATATATACAACAATGAAGAATCCTTTAATTTCTAAAAACTAGCATCGTAATGAGTCTCTAATGTCTGCTAACCTATGCAAATGTAAATAATGACTTGAAAATACACAAAAAAAGTTATAAAAGCAAGATTTAATCGATTCACCAAATTATGGTAGAACTCTTCAGCTGAATACCCCTTATACAGGGATATGAAGGAATATAAGGTTAGGCATGGTGGTCAATCCAAAACATGGCCTCGTCAGTCAATGAAATCCACAACGGTTAGTTTAAGCCAGCCAGTCACGTATGGAGGTGTAGACCACCAAGTTGCGTCCTCGAGATTCTAAGAACCATTCACTGGAGACAATTGGTGATATGGCTCGAAATCGTTCTCACTGATGGCTGGCGTAGATGGATTCACTCTTTGTGATTTATCATATACAATGAAACTCTACTGTCCTTCCATATTACTATTCTGTGTCCCTAAATCACACTTCTGTTTATTATCTGTTTTTTGAATCTCTCTTCTCTTGCTTTGTGTTCTACAAGGAGGGAGTGTGGCAACTCGAACTGCTGCACATATGTGCGAAATTCTACGCTGAAACTAGTCCTTCAGTCATACAGGGGATATATATGTACTATTAGAATTACACTAGGTGATATAAGACTGATAAGTAAATAAACTATTTTCAAGTGTTGGTTTGTAGGGATTTGATTGGTTACAGGATTTCATCATGAGCTGACATTAGTTAGAGGACCATTGGAAAACCTGGGAGTACTGCACAGATGTTTCATCCTAGTTTGGGACTCTTCATCAGTACGCACCCACCGGGATTCGAACCCAGGACCTTCTGGTTACAAGGCGGGCTCGTATACTAAACTATTATTGAATCAGTCATGCAAAACGACTGATGTGAATGTTTTTCAATCAATTTCAACTAGATAAGGGAGGGGCAAGGGGTATGCAAAGTGAAAATTAACATAATGATAAATTACGGCTGAAATATTATCACTTAAATAAACATTAAGTAATCACAAAAAGAACTTGAAAACATCAAGCATTACAATCTGAACACACCTGATTATGATAGTAATAATAATAATAATGTTAAAACGAGTTAAGATAATGGGTACTGATAAAGGATTCCGCCTTTGATTTGCTTTCACATAAAATAAAAAAATATCACCCACATATGTTAGATATAATTCCGTGTTTGCATATGCTGTTACAAATTACCGGCTTCTAGACCTGACAAGAATCAATCTGTAAACATTGCTCCCAAGGGAATTCCCACAGCATCATCACCAGGCTATGAACATACACCGATCACACTGTAATAGGTAGGTAGGATAATTTTTCGTCTTCCTTTCAACGTTATGAGCACTTGGCTCTCTCCCACTTGCATCCATCTATTGGTTTACTGACTTCTGTTGAAATTGCGACTACCCCTTTACTCGTCTACCTCTTCTAGTTAGATGGAGGATCCCAGGTTCGAGTCCCGCTTCATATTAACCGCCCCCACAATAGGTGTGACTTATACTCTGATACATACATGAAACGCCTATCTCACACACTTGAGTTAGTGAAAGAACATAATTCAGGAAATATACTGAAGTTAATTGGTGAGTGGTGACTAGCAGTGGAATCCAGGGTAACGCGCATTTCGTCCTATTTGGGACTCATCCGCTAGATGTACCTACATTCCCGAGTGAGTGATGATGTTCCCACCGAGGCTCAAAACCAGTGCCCATAGTTTCAAATGCCAAAGTGTTATCCACTAGACCAATTGGGTCACGAGAGTCACCTCTTGTGCGACGGGTCATATTAATTATTTAACTGAATTTTAGATTTTCCCGTCGATTGACTGGACCGAAGTGCTCGTTATGTACCTGCATTCCGCAGTCAGTGAAAATGACGAATCCAAAATAGGACGAAATACGCATCCTGGATTCCACTGCTAGTCACCATCCACCAACTAACTTATAATTACATGCCAGACATCGTCGAACCATCTGCACAAGAAGCCGACATGTCAACCTGAGACCGAGCACTTCAGTTCAATCAATCGACGTGACAATAGGAAATTGAATTTTAAAAAATATACTGAAGATCAGATAGTCAATCAGAAAGAATTAGAAATAGGAAACTCTGAGAATGAACCAACCAACCAACCAAAAACCTATTGCTTAACAAATAATCCAAAGAAAGTGGAGATGGATCGAACACACGCTGAAGAGACCAGTGGATGACATCGTACGTCAGTCCGAGTGGAACCCGAGGGTAACATGGGGAAGATAGTGTAAGGAAGAGATGAAAGCTTATGGGTAATCGTACCGCCAGCTAAAAAAGACAGCAGAGAACAGGACAATTAGAGATATGCTGTTGAAGCCCCATGTTCTGCCCGGAACCCAAGGGAATAAATAAGTGTTGTTCAATCTCCCTGTCCTCCAAAACTTGTCAGAGAAGTAACATTTAATCAGGGGGAGATGGGTGGGGAGTCATATTGATTATTCAGCCTAAAATTTCAACATCAAACTCCTTCAATAATATTAAAACAAGATTTTTGTTTCCTTATACACTGGATTGACTGACAATCCAGGAAATTCTGACGACACCACTTCACCCCGCATCCACAATCCACAACTATTGATTTAATAACAAAAGTGATCATTCTCGATTAATACGTAGACCATATTTTATTGCTTAATTATACAAAAATAAATAGACTTGGTAAGATAGTCGGCCACTGCTCCACAAATATCAATATATACCAGATAATCTAATGTGCTAAAAGTTAAAAAAAGTTACAACCAAATCAAATGGGATAACCACTTTGTTACTTACCATCTGGTTTCACTTTCTCATCAACAGATTCGACTCTGAAGCAGAAAAAATAGATAAATTGATAGATAGATAGATGAATTTCAATTGAATAAGTCATTCAAAGAGAAATGACCACTATTATAACGTTGATTTGTATTTAAACTGTGTAGTAAGAGTGAGCACGTCGGACTAATATTGCGGTACTTTACAATTCACAATCCAACGTCTACAAAGTGTGTAACTTTCGTTTACTGCCTTAGACATTTGAATTCAGCTTCGTCATGTTTGTTAAATACTGCTTAGATTGTAACGACAGAAGACAAAGGCTGCGCAACAGATTGTATATTGAAAAAATTAAGAGATATTTGGTTACAGGATCTCATCTTTAGCTGACATTGGTTAGAGAACCATTGGAAAACCACCTGGGAGTACTGGACATCTGTTTCGTCCTAGTTTGGGACTCTTCATCAGTACGCACCCACCAGGGTTCGAACCCAGGACCTTCTGGTTACAAGGCGAGCTTGTATACCATTAAGCCACTGGGACCCGATCCAATGGCCCATGAATTCTAACTTCTGATGAAGAGTCCCAAACTAGGACGAAACAGCTGTCCAGTACTCCCAGGTTTTCCAATGGTTCTCTAACTAATGTCAGCTCATGATAAAATCTTGTAACCAATCAACCAAATCCCTACAAATCAATACTTGTATAAGAGATATTTATACATTTTTATGTGCATTATTGTCAGTGGAGAAGCAACATCTTCTGATTGGTTGCTTTTCAGCTCAAGATTATTCTGTATTGCTTGTAACTGTTTCACAGAAAATTAAGCCATATATCTGCGAATCCTATTTGCTGTGATTGGTTGGTGAGTTCCCCAGGGTTAAGCTTTGTTATTGTGTTTTTTGCTCATGACCCCGATTCGGGACGTAAAATTGACGTAAATCGCCGCCTACAATTGTGGCTTGTTCACAGCCAGCTCTCACCACAAGATAACCAAATATCACATGCTAAATAGTAAAATAATTCAAGGTTGTCTCTATCATCAACAGGTTAAAAAGGTCTGGAGAACCAATGGAAGCTTCATTGACAAACCGATAACGATTATCTTGAAGTCAATTAAGTCCCTGAAAATCCTACAAATGAGACACTGAATATGATTAACTGACTGACTGGTTTCAACAAAAAAACTTCGCATTGAAATGAAGCAGTTCGAGTTGCCACGCCCCGTCCTTGTAGAACACAAAGCAAGAGAAGAGAATAAAGAGAGTTTCAAAAGACAGATAATACACAGAATTGTAAGTGAGGGGAAAAGAATAGTAATATAGAAGGACAGTAGGGTTTTATTGTATATGATAAATCAAAAAGAGTGAATCCATCTACGCCAGCTGTCAGTGAGAACGATTTCGAGCCATATCATTAATTGTCTCCAGTCAATGGCTTTTAGAATCCCGAGGACTTGACTTGGCGGTCTACACCACCCTACGTGACTGGCTGGCTTAAACTAACTGTTGTGGATCTCATTGACTGGTGCCATGGTTTGGTTTGACCACCGCTAGCTTTTTTCCAGCCTGACCCTATGTCAGTTAACATTGCCCATTGTCGAGGAAGGCGATGACTAGGCATACGTAACGTATGTCCTAACCATCTCAATCGGTGTAGTTTAACAGCGTCATCTATTGATTTCCCCCCCCCCCTTACCTAACACTCGACCGATGCCTCACCTCAATATTGATCACTTTATTATACCACCACCTCACACGGGAGATACAAAGCAGGCACCTATGATCAAAGACAGAAAGCCTTTTCATGTCTTCCACTCTCAATGACCAGGTCTCACAGCCATAAAGAAGGACGGAGCGGACTGATGAGCAGTACACACGTCCTTTGGTAGATAGCCAGTCGGATATCACGCCTACACCAGAGACGGCAAAAACTAGCATGTGCGAAACTTGCTTTCTGTATCCGTACTGAGATTTCATCGGCGATCAACGCGCTGGCACTGGCTGATGCAGGTTCCCAAATAAGTAAAGAGGTCAACACACTCTACCACTTCTCTCCCTATTTCTAAGCTAGGAGTCAATGTAGTCCAGTCCAGTCCTGTAGCATCATCTTACATTTGGTGGGAGAGAAATGCATGCCAAACATTCGCAGATTGCAGCTCAAGGCATTCAGAAGTCTCTGCATTTTGTCATCGTCTTCACCTAGAAGAACTATATCATCTGAATATTCCAAGTCAACGAGATTATTCCCTGGCGGTAACAAGTCAATCCCTGAATCTCTGTAGTTAGTTAGGGTTAAGTCCATTAGTACATTTATGATGAAGTTAAACAGAAATAGGGATAGTGGGCATCCCTGACGAACACCACTAGTTGTCACCAGTTCAGATGACAACTCGCCGTAAGCTCTCACCTGTCTGCATGAGTTCGAGTAGAGTGCCTTGATCAGTGCAATGTATTTTCTCAGCATTCCCTTTACAGCCAAGCATCGCCATAGTATCTCTCAGTCGACAGAATCGAATGCCGCCTTTAGGTCAAGAAATATAACGATTGTTGGACCCCGCAAGTATGCCTATGTTCGAAAATCTGTCGAATGGTGAAGATATCATCAATACACCCTCTTCCTAGTCTAAAGCCTGCCTGGTTCTCTCGTGTTTGTTCCTCCCGTGAACCGCTTAGTCTACGCATGATTATTGAGCCTAGAACTTTAGATACCATATTAGTCAAGCTAATCCCCCTGTGATTATCACAGGAAGACTTGTCTCCCTTCTTGTATATGGGGATAATCAGTGACTCACACCAACCCGACGGGACTTCCTCTGATTCCCAGAAGCTGCCTAGTACCTTAGTTGACCCAGACAGTAAACTGTCTCCACCGTACTTAAATACCTCTGGAGTCATTCCATCAGGTCCTGCTGCTTTGCCTCGTTTCAGACTAGTGACAGCCTTAGTAACCTCAGTTAGGGACGGAGGACCTGTGTCTATATCCCATTCAGGGAGGTGTTGGATGTTCGGTAAGTTGAGTGTAGCTGTAGGCCAATTAAACAGCTCCTCAAAGTGTTCTTTCCAGCGTTCCAGTCGTCCATCCTGGGACCTAATTATGGTGCCATTTTTCTCAGAGATGGTTTCATTTATCATTTGCCTTTTACCACCTGTTTCCTTAATAAGTCTAAATAGTTGTCTGGTGTTACCAATCGCCGATGCCTTTTCCATCTCTTTAGCTTTTATCGCCCACCACTGTCCATGGTCGTTACGAAAGCTTCTTGTTAGCTTTCGTTTGAGTAGCTTTCGCTCTTCATCATAATCGGAGCTCACCGGAATCAGTCTTCTTGCGCCAATCAGTCCGGATGAAATGGTAGAGATCCAATGGCTCTTGCTAACTTTTAGTTTTAGCTTATTAACCGCTTTTACAGCTGTGTCAACAGCTAGCTGTACGTTGTGCCAGGCTACCTTGGGGGAAGTCCTGCTGTCGACCTCAGACACTCGTTTCGCTATTTCTTCCTTAAATAGGGATTCAGTGTCTCGATCTAGTTGGGGACGTAATTGTTTCGATGCCGTCAATTTTTTATGTCCGTTTAGTTGAAAGCATAAATGTGCGTGAACCAGAGCGTGATCAGAGTCTACGCACGTGTTCCAAAAAGAGCGGCAGTCTTCTACTGACCTTGGCCAGTGATACCCTATCGCTATGTGGTCTATCTGAGTCCAACGTTGATTTAGTGATGGAGGTGGCCAGGTTACGCAGTGCCTCTCTTTGTGGCTGGGTTAGTGCTGACTAGGAACAGATGATTATCTGAGCAAAACCGTAGAAGACTCCATACGTACCACCTACATACTTCTCAGTCTGGCAACTGTGTAAATCGCAAGTAGCGAATTTGGTTGGATATAGCATAGTCGGCTAAGAGGTATGAGAGCATGTGAAATTCATCTACATTCCCCCCGGCATAATGAGATTTTACGACCATTATAAGATGTGATTTACCATAAATAAAGTAAACAATGAATGTACATTATCTCATATTGAATTTTATTCCAATATCTAATCGATTCCACACATGTATATAAATGAAGGAAAGAAGTTGTGTGAGTAACTTGATATGATTATGAGCAATAATTTGTGCTCGAAACGTCATCAGTTAATATAA